>JBCIKM010198637.1:0-12797 GCA_039654465.1 Melibe viridis | reverse complement strand
CAATGAAGTTTTTATGTTGCCCCTTTGGCTTTACAGCCCAGTTATGAGACAACTGGGTGTAAAAGGCCTGGGGCCCAGTTTATTGTTAATTCTCATTCCTTTGTTCACTCAGTAGCAATGGAAATATTGTACCTGGAGTCCAAAGGTAGTTACTCACTTTCCCTCTCCCTATCAGAGAGACCATCTGCCACAGTGGTTTGAAATGGCTGCCTGTGGTCTTTTTCTATGTGGCAATTTGTTAGTATTAGTACTGAATCTCTATGGGAGATAATGAGTAATGACGATATAGAGGGAGTTGTATCAGATTACAACCCTAAAAGGTTGATCCAAATCTTCACTAAAATAAATTCATAAATACATAAATCAATCATGATATTATCTTATTAATTACAAATTCTCATTATCATTTAAATACTCAAGGCAAACAGTGCATGCATTGTTTCTGTGGTCCCCACACTAACGAGAGATTCCCCATCTGTGGTTGTTCTTCAGCATGAGGCTGAGGAGATTGAATTGATACTTCCACAGCCACATTTATTAAAAAGACTTTTGCTACTCTTTACCCAAAAACATTTTGGTCGGTACATTTTTAAAATTGACTATAACACTAGAAATAATTGATTAATCTTTCAGAAAAAGTGCTTCTAAAAATGACACAAGGAGTGGACTTACACTTTCTTGTTGTGCTTAGAGAGGAACTGAGCTTTTGCAATTTGATGACCAAGTCAGGACTGAGACCAGCTTTACTAAGGTACCACCAACTGAATTTTGAAGAATACTGCAAAAGCCTGTGTTGGAATAAAAAGAAGTTTCTAATTCAAAGAACTCTAAATGCAAAGCAAGGATTGAAAAAGATTAATTTCCAATGACCTCAAATTAGAAACAAAAAGAAAACCAGAAAATCAGAGGCAGTCCTCTTTATTTTCAGTTGCAGTTCCTTGGTACCTTTTGAATTATTTCATTAGGATCTCAGCAGCTTTGGAAAGGAGTATGCATATGTCTCAGAGCGTCAGTGGAATTGTGGAGCAGAGTGATTTCCATTACAACATGGAAGAGGCTAGGGGAGATGTGCACATTGTAACATACTTCGATCATAAGCCTTCTCAGATCGTAGCTTGACAGAGTTTATGATTAGCTCTTGTTTGGGATGGACAAAGCTCACTGACACCCCCTTCGTACCAGTTCCTACCCATATAAACTTTCACATTTTTGTAACTTTTTTTCTACTCTTCTTCATTTGTTTACCAAATCATGAACAACATATCAACGATAATTCAAGTTTTAATAGTCTGTAATACTATTATACAATACCTATAGACATTTACAACATTTAAAACAAGAAAAACAACACATGATGAATGTGGAGATGTTTGGCAACCAAAGGGTAAACACACATAAACACTTGGAAAAATGGCATTCATCTGTCGTAGCTCGATGTCTGTCTACTAAATCATGAGCATCCTCTCCATCTAGACAGAAAATTTGAGGGATAGTGAGAAACAACAACATTTTCTTTGAATATGCTTTGGTTAATTTTCAGGGTTTATCTCTAAATATAAAAAATTAAATAAAAATGAAGAATTTTTAATTAGGACATTGCAGCTTAAGAACAGAGAATGCACACGTCTCAGAGCATCAGTGATTTCCTGTCTAGTGTTATCTTTTAACACTTGGAAAAGTGGCATTTATCTGTGGTACTCCTTCAGCTTGATATCTGTCTAGCACAAAAATATATAGAGATATATCATAAGCATTCTCTCGACAGAAAACTCCATAGTGATATGTGACAAACCTGAAAAGCTTGTCTCTCCCACTCGCTTGGGCATTAAATTTCACCAACGTATCAAGAAAATCTGAATCCATGACCGGCGAAAAAAAATGTCTGTGGTTGTATTTACGACGAGATGAGAAATGATCTGACTTGAAACATGCTCTGACAGCCGAGCTCCCTAGGGCTATCAAGTCGTGCTCGTTCAAAGTTCATTTTTCTTGGAACAGTTTGGTTGCAGAGTGAACTGTTAAGTGAGTGTAATGTTACAGTTCTACCACTCCACTTTAGCAGTTCAGAAATCATTAAAAAAACCCAAGCAAAAAACAAAATCGCATTTAGCTCGAGTCTTTAGGTCACTTTTAACGTGGTATCCATTGCCCTGCGTCGTGGTTAAGTGTGTAGAAAGTTTCACGGTAAGAGATCATTCGATAGCGGTGACCTCGACTCCGACCGATCCATAGTACTCTGTGGACCGATCCTCGTCCGCCCCCCCCTCCCCCCCGCTGCTTTTCGGGCCAATCGGAAATTCCAGGACGTTCACGGATGTTTGTCAATACCTCGGATTTTTCCACAGTGGTAGCAAAGATTAAGTAACTGATTGGTCCTTCATGTATTGTGCAATAAATGATTATAATATTGGGCAATGATCATTCGGAATACCCTTTTTATTAGTAAATCTTTAGTAATAGGACTGAGACACTGAAGAATAAAGCTTTTTACTGTATGCTGTTGACAAACCTCGCAAGCTCACTTTGCTCTCAACTTGGGTTCCTGTTTTTTCGACACGTCAACGCAGCTTGAAGAAAATTCTGAGGGTAGGTTCTGTTTTTCATTTCCCGTGAGGAAAAGAGGAAATGTAGGTACTTCTATTATTTTTCATACCCTCACGTGTAAGTTAGGTGTTGTTGAAAAACAAAACAAAACTAAACAAATTAAATATAGTAGTGCTTTCCATGGTCACCACCATACTCTTAACTCTAAGTGCTTTACAATACCATATCCCTGGCAGACAATGAACATAATACATTAAAGATGCAAGTCTCTTGTTACAATTTATTGGACAGAGAAACAAAGGTTCCCCTGGTTGTAGACAATGATTGTCTTTGTCTAGAAAATTGTAACATGCCTAACAGGCGACTTGTATTGTCATCTGTGTTATATGTTTTCATATTGTAAAGCGCTTAGAGAATGGTGATGACCGTGGATAGGCACTATATGAATGTCATATTCTTAACTTTCGTCAAACTTGATGAGACAAGGAACGAAAATGTTAAAGGATGGATGAAGATTTTTAAAAAAATGGAACGTATGAAAGTGTGATACTTACCAGAGATCAACACGCTGCGTAATCGACAGTTTTGCTCTGTATTTTCCATTACCACGCGTTCAGGCAGATGTGTTAAAATGAGTACCATATATATTATGCTTTTAAAAATACAAGAACATTACACTTATTTTCAAGGTATTGAGTTGGGTTTTTTTCCTACAAGTATTCTTGTGATTACATTAATATCATGCATTAGTTTTATTAAAAATTTTAGCTTTATTCAATTTTTTTTTCATCTTGTCAGGCTAAAAGGAAATTGATGCTTTAATGATATTCATGCTGGTTTTTCATATATCAATTATTTTTGTATATTATTTCAGGCAAACATGGGGAAACTTAATATATTTGAAATCTGTTTTGCCAACCTAAGTGGAATTTTCTATTCCGGCAATTTTGTTGATGGTCATGTCACTATTGAGCTCAAAGAACCAATGAAAATGAGAGGTAATTAATGATCAATATTGAAACAGAATTTATATTATTTTGTTCCTATAAGTGCCAGGTGTCCCACTTTTGATATTCCAGATACCATGAAGCAGCTTGTCTTTAAAAATTTGAATAGCTAAAACCATTTAAGTCTGTTGTTATTTGTACAGTAGAGACAAAAACTGATGTAAACAAATCAGAGAAATATGCAAAGTGCTGACGTGTTATAGTTCAATAATCAATAGTCAATTTTAAAATTTGATGGCATTGAAATACGTGTATTTAGTCAAGCTTTAATCCATATGTATATCTCTATTTCTAGAAAATCTGGAGTTAAGTGGTTTGCTTGCAACACGGGCAATATGCAAACTATCTTCGAAAGAGGATAGAGTATTTGAATTTCTGCACTTTGAAAAATCATGATCATACCTTGCTTGCATTCTTTTCAAGGTATAGATCATCAAATTATTTGTTCCATTAGCTTACATCTCACCCTTACAACATTTTCATTTTGTACACACTGAGCCAGACTGGGTCAACTTGGAGACATCTCTCAAACAGGTCACCCTTCTTTTAATTGTTTTCTATGAATGTGCTACAGGCCTTTTGTAAAAATCCGATATATTCTTCAAGCAGAATTGGTTAATTGGTTAGTCTCCAACAATTGTACACTTGTCAGTTTACAATTTGATGGCATTCCAACGACAAATATGAAAACAAAGTATTCTTGAGTTTTCTGGTAACATCAGTGCTGGGACAATTGAAATATGTTGTATTTTGATTTGGAGAAAGGCGATACTTCATTCATCAAAAGTTTGTTGTTTACTTCCAATATTAATGACTTTGATTTTGTGTTTCAGATGTTTTTTCAATTGATGAGATATTTTTAAAGCCATATGAATCAATGAACCTCCTTTTGGTAAATCGGCTCATTTGTATTTCTTATTGAGCATATACCTCCAAGGTCACAGCAGCCATGGTCTGGCATAAGATTGAGTAATACCGCATATATATGTATTGCTCATTATGCCACCCACGATTGGGTGTGGTGGGCTGATCATCTGCCTGTCTTCATTTCTGGTAATCCAGAGCTTTTTCCAGTTCCATGGAGCTGGGTCCCGACACTGCTTAGGTGGTATGAAGGGATAGGGATAACACAACAAGACATGATTCAATGAATATTCAAGATTGTATGAAGAACAATTCAAACTTGTTAACGATACAGTATTCAATGTGTATTTTTCAGGAATAAAGCTTTCATTTGAGGGAAAATCCAAGGTTCATTGGACTGAGACAAGAACCACTGGATCAGGAAATAACCAGACGACGCATACTGATCATTATTCAGCCTCTGAAAAATATTTTGATCAGGATGTGTTACTGCATGGCATCTGTGAGTTTTTGTTTATCAGCATTTAAAGAAGATGTTCTATTTAAAAGAAGGAAAAATTATGACAATTCCAGCATTGTCACATGTGCTAACCTGCCTCGCAACCTCTACTGGGGGGCCCAAATCACATACTCTAGCATTGGCCTCATCGCAAAATGACTTTCATGTAGAAACTCATTGTTCAAGATTAACTGACAGTGAGTTTGAATGCATTGCATTGACAAAAACCATTTTAACCAACCAACTTAGTCCTCTTTGCTCCAGTCAAAGCATACAGGGCCTCAACAGCAGTTCTCAGTCGTCTTCTACCCTCGGCGCAGACCCCTTTCCCTGACTCCATAATATTATTAGAACGGAGAGGCACAGTTTTTGTGCAGGCTTCTTCTCCATGTTTTCTTTGGGCATCCTTGTACGTTGTACACACAAAAGGAGAGGGGGAAAAATAGTTAGCAATGGTTATTGTGATATCCATTTAAGGATCCTGCTATTTACAAATTTAAAACAAATTTTCTTCAATTCAGGGTCTGGCCAGGGATCCACCACCACAGAACTGTCTCAAGGCCGGCATGCCTTTCCTTTTAGGTTCCAGCTGCCACAAGGGCTGCCCTCTTCATATGAAGATTCCATTGGACACGTTCGCTATGAGGTCAAGTGCAAAATTGACAAACCGTGGAAATTTGATCACAAAACGAAGCGTTTGTTCACCGTCATCAGCATTCTAGATCTCAATTCAAATCCTCAATATGCGGTAAGTTGGTACATCAGATGCTGTGTTTCTTTGTGTTAAGTTAAGAAGAGAATTCTTGTTACCCTTTTCCACAGTCTTCACAATTCTCTCATTGTCATATGAAAGGCATATCCCTGGAGGACAGTAATAATCATATTTTTCTATGCATGCAGCCTTTTGGATGTATTAAAATTGTTTGGACAGAGACAATAATGGAAATTATTACCAAAATTTTAGCTGATAATGATAACACTCATTCCTGTGTGTAAGTGTATATTCTTATCTTTTATAACATATTTGAGCAGATACCCATGTCAGGAAATAACCAGAAACATCTGTGCTGTCTGTGCTGCAAGTCCGGCCCAATCACGGCCCAGTTCCGCATTGACCGTCAAGGCTGGGTACCAGGGGAGGCCATCCGGCTTCAGGCCGATATCAGCAATGGGGCTAGCCGTAGCATGAGCAAATCTTATGTGGACTTAAAAATGGTGAGATGCTGCTTTGATCTCTGAGTTTTGAAAAGGACATAACAGGTTTAAGAGCTTTTGGGTAGTGCTAATTGATGTCTTTAAATGCTCATGAAAAAAATGGATAATCAAAGCTTTTACAACCCAATATTAAAAATAATATTCTTCTCTTTGTAATTTGTTTAATTGTACTGACTGATTAGTGAGTCCACCATCCTCAGATTCAATATGAGCTTTGTTTCTTGAATAACTATGGAGCAGAATAAATCTGGAGGGTGAAATTATTAAGCACAGCCAAAGAAACTATGCTGGCTGTATTGCTTGATGAGCTTTTAGGGAACTTGTGTGTATCTCGTACCAGGTGACCCATAAAAAAGGGACCTCTCCGAATCTGTAGTAAAATTATAACCAATGTGCAAATTACAATCAAACTTCACTTAAAGTAGGACCAGCTAACCACATTTATTTTCTTAAAAGATCAGTTACATTGGTGTTGGCAGTATGCAGAGTTTTGCAGTTATTCTAAATGTTTTTTTCTGGAGCACGCTAAAAAATGATGTTTAAAATGTACGACAACATTCTGAAATTTCTCGCAATTCAATAGTCAATACTCTGTTGCGAGAAAAATTGTTTCTTTTGATTCAGGTAGTTTTCCTGATGATGAGATGTATGGAAAGACTTTTAAAAATATTATGGAACCCAAAGAAAGAATTTATCCTGGCATTAGAGCAATTCCTAGTGAGAAATCTCAGAATCCATCACACATTTTGAACGTCATGACATTTAGAATGACTGACATAACTTTGTTCACATCCCACTAATGTAATTGATTTTTAAACTCATTGTCTGTAAAGATTCATTGTAAAATGTGCATTGGTTATGATTTTAATCAGATTTGGGGTGGTCCCCGATTTGGGGTGTCACCTTGGTTCAAAATGTATGTTGGCATTCTGAAAGTTCTCCTTAGGAATAGCCATGATGGAAGTGAAAATTATTTCTTTCATTACTCTGCATACTGCCAACCAATGTAACAGATTTTTTAACACAGTAAATGCGGTTAGTTGGTGCTACTTTATGTTAAGTTTCATTGGAATGTGTGCATTGGTTATGTTTTTATTGCAGTTTTGTAGTAGTCCCTTTTTTTATGGGTCACCTGGTAGGAGGGATAATCTTTTTGAGATTAAAGTGTTTCTGTTCTAAAAGAGTGATTCAGTATTGTATGACAGAAAAAAGCTTCTATCTATTTTTAACAAAAGTTATTTTAACAACCTTCAACAACTGTGTATGCATTGTTTGCTGTTTTTTTTTTCCAACTGAACATGATACCTATTTCTCTTTTACATGTTTTTGGTATCAGATTATCAGATACCACGCAACTAGTAAGACTAGGACTGAAAAGAAAGAAGTGGCTCGTGTCACACGGCCATCCATTGACGGGCACAGTGAGGATCAGTGGGCGGAAGAGCTGTTGGTCATTCCACCTTTGCCCCCGTCTTTCCTGGTGGGCTGCAACATCATTGATATCCAGTACATTTTACAGGTAGAAATCTTGATTTTTTTTGCTCTTTGATTTTTTGTTTATTTTGTTCCCATACCTTTCAATTGCAAACTGTTATGATTTTTTTCTCTTTTCTTGGAGGTTTTAGGGCATCACAACACATGAGGGGCATGGAGTGGCTCAAAGGGTAAGAAGAGAGAATTGTTCAAATCACAAACAGAAGAGAGATGATTCCCGCCAAAAAATGCATCTCATCTCTTAAAACACATATCAATGCCACAGAGAGATCAATTACAAGGACAGAAAATATCTATAAACAATAGCTAACCATCCTTAACAACATAGCGGTCTAGTGCACTAGAGTACTGAGTACTGAGAACTTGTGACTTTGAAGATATGTACCAAAATGTATGAAATGGGGGATAGACATTGAGTTGTGAAAAAGACCACAAAAACAAGACACAATAGAAAAGAATAAAAATTAAGAAGATAGCTTCAGCGTTAAAGTGAGGAGAAGGAAGCAAAGCCCTCCAGGGATGCCTCCAACCACAATTGGCCAATGGTGCATGGAGTCGTCAAGCATGGGGAATGGTAATTGATTCTTTAAGCGTGGACAACATCTCCATATGTAAAAAAAAAAATGCCTTTCTGCCTGCAAACGCATGAGTGCCACAGTTTAAGCACTTCAGAAGGAATAAGATTAATGATCACACTTATGCTTGATACCATTCATGAATCACCCATGTTGTCTTAGCGAACAATATGTGGGGTAATATAAATCTCCTGCCTTGCAGGATTGTGAGGAGCCAAAGCAAGGCTGAAACAAAGCTACCAGTTGGCAGCTAAAATTCATTCTACTCTTTAGTAAGTAGTTTTACCAATTTGTGAGTTGCCGACTCGGACTACATGCTGTGTTCTGCAAATGGGCCAAGGCTTTTTGTTGGAACTGTCAATCTTTAATTAAAGTCATTGGGTACCCGTTTTTCATGTAAAATTTAAGTATTTAAAAGATTTTGTCTTTTTCAAACTCTCATTGGCAGCTCAATGTTGACCCGTCAGGTCCAGCCCTTGACCTTGAAGTGCCCTTGGATGTGGTGATTGGCACCATCCCGCTGATGTCAGTGATCCAGCAGTTACCTCCTATGGCTCCTGTGGGCCCTCCACCGGTTCAGTATGGAGCCTGGGTGGACCCATCGGCCCCTCCGTCCATTGCTTTGTACCCCGCAGCACCTGAAATGAACATTCCAAATTTGCGTAAGAGTCTGGATATAAACGTAACATTTTAAAGTCTAATGATACCCTTTTTATTCCAGAATCTGGCCTGATGGATACCTTGCAATATGACATAGATAAGCAAACAGTTATGTTTTATGCTAAACCTTGAATGTCCTCTCAGGCATTTAAAGGTTATTTTAGTATTACCAGTGGGAATCGTACTTTGAGATTTTTCCTTTATAAACAGCGCGGACAGCTCATCCAATTTGTCCCATTATTGTTGCAGGGGGCCAGTAAACAGATTATTCTTTCCAGAAAAAATCACTTTGCTGCACAAAGAGGGACAAATTTGTGAATTTTTTGGAAATTGAATTGTTTCAGGGTTAATGGTCTGTCTTATTACAAGTTTCAGCATGGTATTGTTTTATCATTTAAACGTACATGTAAAGTTGACCTATATTGATTCATTGCTTTCAAACAACACCCTGGTGAAAACAATGAAAATGTTACATGAAGGACTTACTAGTAATGTTTTATAAGAATGTGAGTTATGAAGCTGTTTATTCTTAATGCACTACCTCAGGTGTTAGGAATAATAACGATCAAATAAGCAGTTTAGGATAAGTCATTGATGAATGATTGTATTTACAATGATGGAGTAACAAAATATCAAGTGTCGAATTGTGAAATCTTATGACAATTATACTTTGAAGTGAACACTTTTTTATTTGATCATATTATTTCATGAAGTAAATAAAATAGGCTAATATATGCCGTTAATGCTATTGTCTAAATATCTACAAATAGAAAAAAAGGAACAAGAGAAATGAAAATATGTAGTTAGGTTGAACAGAATGATCATAACGAATAGAAATGTAAATGTTTGTGCTGAATATGGTGATAGGTAACAAGGAATAGCCATGCTGCATAAAATCATAAGCTGATTGCTATATTCATTTCACACATTAAGTACCAGTTGTTTTAAATTTTTGGATCTGTATTAATCTCTGATCCAAATTCTGAAGATTTTCACTGTATAACAGAATGGCGATCCCATTCAGTGTCTGTCAATGGTATTTTTGTTGTTGTTGTTGTTGTAGGTGTTGATGGTTTAGTGTAGTCAACACAATTTACTGACTGTAAGAGTCAAGCAACAGCTATGATGGCTAGTGCCTGGAAGAGTAATGGGTGGGATCAGTTAGCTGTCTAATGTATAGCCACTGCCATTGGTGATGTGGTCCTCATCCTATTGGAGATGGATAGAAAGCTTGAAATTCCCCTGGTTGAAGACAAGGTTTTCACTGTGTCTATCAAGCAGCTGGTATCATCGCATGCCTTATATTAATATGTTGGTTGTCTGCCAGGGGGGATATGGTATTGTAAAATGCTTTAAGTATTGTAATGACTGCAGATGAATGCTATATAAAGGCTATAATACCTTTTTTACCTTCTCTTTTATGCCAGCTCCCCCCAGCTACAGTGAGTGCATTACTGGGCGTGTTGATGTACGAGACGATGACGATAACGAACACACTCGAGGCAACTTGAGCTTTGCCCCAGCCTACACGTACTACAATTGGGGACACACCCCTGGGGCTTTGCCTGATCCCAAGGCAAAGTAGGGAGGATAGAGGGGAGGTATAAGCCACAGAACATTTCTCACTTGTTTTCATATCATTTTTGTAATTGCTGTTAATGGTAGCAAACTACGCATTTTTTTTATGTTGTTTTTATTGGAAGTTACAGGCTGTGTTATTGTGATTATGACAACTCTTTATAATTAAAATTTAAATGATACATTAAATTTGGATTTATATAGAGCCTATATATATATATATATATATATTTTCATGTATCTATGAACATCATGCTCATGGAGCTTTAAATTTATCATCAATTTTTTAAAAACATGTATTTTCTTACTTGCGGCAAAATAGTTAAAATTGTTTTTAGGGGCAAAAAAGGATTAACCAGGTTATATGAACTGATTATGATAATGCTCTTATAACAATTTTAGGAACATGACCTTGTACCATTCTTTTTTCCTTTTTTTGGTCAGCATTGGAATAAGCTAAATCTAAATTTACTTGTAGTCATTAATTGAGATGGCAAAAATTTTGTTGTTTGAATGAAATGGACCAACCTTCTCTGTCCGCTGGATAAATCTTGTTTTTTAAAGAAAAAATCAAACTTCTGGAGCATTATGTTCAGAAAGCAGCATGTCTCTTCACACCTAGTGGTATACAAAGGCAGTTTCCAAGGTGTATACGTTAATAGGTTGAGTAAGAGAGAATGCTGTAATTCATTCCTGAGTAAATTTATGGAATAGATAGACTATGTTCCAAACCAAAAATATCACTTTTGTCTGACAATTGAAGGACTTGATAAAAAAAAAAACAACTCCCAACAATGCATAAGTTTTGAGTTGTACAAATCCAAAACAAACCTTTTGCTCCATTGTCTTAGAGTATGCACACACAAACCTTATTAAAAGTATTGCATTTAAAGTATTATGTTATAGCTACATTGCTAAATAATGGAAATTGTTATCTTAAATTGATCAGATGCCCAATCTTGTATGAAATTGATTTATTTATGATAATGCAAAATTTGTATTAAATTTTTACAGCTTGTGGCTCTTGTAATAACATATGATCTTGCTGACATTATTTTTTTTATTTTACAAGGTAATTTATGGATATCAGTCTAAGCAGCCTTCCTCACAATATTATGACATAATACGATAAAAGGGATAAAATATTTTGATGCATTTTTTAAAGATTGCTTGACTGAATATTTTTTTTTAGTGCACAAAACTTTTAGAGTATATACTCATTATGTATTAAATATTGATTGACATTGACTATTTTTATCACACTGTTGAACATAATGCTCTTTGACATGAAAAGTATGAAATCTTTAAAATAATACTCTTTTGACATGAAAAGTATGAAAGCTGTGTCCAAGTAGTTTTTCATGAAACTAGAAGTATGATTTTATGTAAATAAAACACTTCATGGCCAAACAATGAAGATTAACATTTCCTACCATTATGAAATTGGGAACTACCATTCCTTCATCAGACACGGGTAAATCTTTTGTGAACAGATAATCAAGCAGGCCAGTAGATCAGGGTACAAAGGACTACTCAAATAATCCCAAATCTCTCAGAAATACAATGTGCACTCAAATCATCCCTAATCTCTTAGAAATACAATGTGCACTCAAATCATCCCAAATCTCTTAGAAAAACAATGTGCCCTCAAAACATCCGAAATCTCTTAGAAATACAATTTACACTCAAATCATCCCAAATCTCTTAGAAATACAATGTGCACTCAAATCATCCCAAATCTCTTAGAAATACTATGTGCACTCAAATCATCCCAAATCTCTTAGAAATACACTGTGCACTCAAATCATCCCAAATCTCTTAGAAATACAATGTGCACTCAAATCATCCCAAATCTCTTAGAAATGCAATGTGCCCTCAAAACATCCGAAATCTCTTAGAAATACAATAAGTCCTTAAAAGTCCTCAAATCTCTTAGAAGTATAATTTACCCTCAAAACTCCTCAAATCTCCTCGAAATACAATGTGTCCTCAAAATTCCTCAAATCTCTTTGAAAAATGTGTCTCCAAAACACTGTAATCTCAAAATAATTTTAATGTTGCTCCTCATGTCCTAAATTTTTTACTCAATACGTCCTGCAGGACGATTTTAGAGTTGATTTCTTATTCGCCCACATTCGGGCTTTTTTATTTTAACTTTTATTCCTGCACTTCCTAAGCTGATTTTTTAATGAATATATAGTTTTGGACCTTTAACACGGTATAAACTTTCTTGGTTCATCTTGCTCGGAACCTTATTACCAAGAAAGTTTATAGCGTGTTAAATGTCTAAAACAATATTATAACACCTTTCATCAACCAATACACAATTATAGACGATAAAAATTCCAATTTCTAAATTTA
>JBCIKM010198526.1:2447-12797 GCA_039654465.1 Melibe viridis | reverse complement strand
AAAAAAAGTCCCCCCCCCTTTTTTCCCCCCCCCCCCCCCCCCCCCCCCCAAAAAAAAAAAATGAAATAAAATAAAAATAAAAAAAATAAGAAATTAATACAACCAGCATGCTTGAAATAAAATTCTCCCCCAACCAATTCACTATTCTTTTTATTTTATTTTTTTAATTCCTTGTCATTTTGTTTGATAATACAGAACCTTAGTTTCATATTGTCATAATAGAGTGAGCATTTATCTTTTGAAGAACTGGGATCCCAGGTGGATCTTAAATCCCTGTCATGGTCTGTTTGCTGTAACAAAGAAATACTAAACATAAAATTTCATTGTTCTATGTTTTTCCTTCTGGGGAGTATTGATGTTTAGTCAGCCTCCATAAGGGGTGATTCGATTCACCTACCGATGGTAACGACCATGGGTCATCATCATTGTAAGCTGAAAAAATAAGACTCCTATTGTTTCTATTTCAACCTAGCAATCTGATGGTATATGCAACATTTGATAAGTTACTAACCTCATGAAGTGCATCAGATTCACCCCAATGAAATTCGTAAAACTTGAATGTGGCATCAAAAAGTTTCTTCTCACTTTCAGAGCGATGACAAGAAGAAAAAAGTAAAAAGAGACAAGAAGACACCAAGCCCTTCTGCTGTTGGTGCTGCGTCCGGTTCTTCAGGTTTGGAGAAAACTCCGCAAGATGCTGCTCCTGCTTCAGAAAAAGCCCCAAGCAATCCAAAGGACACTGGCTCATCGTCTAAACAGGGGGCACCAACAGGGGAAGGGACTGGGAATACTGAAAAAGCTCAATCTGCTGGAGGCAAGAAGAAAAAAGGCGGTAATGCGGGCAAAGATAAAGGTGTAAAAGAATTACCTGTTTCATCATCCACGGACAATGCAAAATTGCCAGCTGACAAAAAAGGAGCTGGTGATACCAAACAAAACGCAGCAGTTTCAGTCTCAGAAACTAAAAATGATGAAGGCAAATCTTCTTCATCAAAGAAAAAGAAGAATACTGGAAAAGAAAATAATGATGTAAGGTTTTTGTTGACCTATTTTTTTTCATCTTAGTTTAATTTTGACAGTGAATTGCCACCTATTACTGGAGAGATGATTTCTTTTAAAAAGCAACAGCTCATACATTAACTTTATAACAAATGATTTTCGATTAAAACCATGTTTCAACATTTTTAAAGCAATAGTCAATTGTCTTATATTTTCTTTTTTTTAAATATTTTTTATCATGTTTTTGCTTAAGAAATAAGACAATAAAAAAAATTTAAAATATGATATTGGGAAAAAAAACACCTGCCAGTTAATGTCTGAATAGAGTTCTCATCATTCACACACATATGTATTTCTATTTTCTATGGCATTCTCATTATAAAGATTGAGTCACTTTTTTTTTTTTTCCCAGGATACAGCTAAAATTACTTCTGAAATTCAAATTAAGGAGGCTGTAAAAACGTCTACTATAGCAAAAGAGGACGTGAAACGTAAGTTTTAAAAATAAAATATATGATATGGGGTGGACTTTGATGAGAAATTACTCTGTAAGGGCCACATTTTGACGCCTCCACTATGCTTATTACACACCCCTTCTGCTTAATAGCTCAGGGGGGATTAACCCTTTGCATTATGATGTGTAGCAGAATAATATAAAATAGTTTTTCAGTTTTTAAAAAATTCATTTCAAGGTGACTAGTGTGTAAAGCCAGGGTTAATTTCACTACATGTTTTATAATTTTTGTTCTCTGGGCACTAGTTTAGTTTTATGACTTTGTCAAAGAAAGAAGAGCAAACGGACATTTGACATATGAAGATTTATCAAGTTTTTTGTCTCCTCTCAAAGCTTCCCAGATTGAAAAACCGAACAAAAAGACGACTGAAGCACCAGGAGCTGCTGCCTCAGCTGTTTCTTTTGATGAAATGGGAGGTGAGTTTTGGTGATAATCAATGGAGAATTTATGTCTCACTCACCACTGTACTCACTTCAAACATCCCAATTGCCATGTGCGGGTGTTATTTTCTTAATATTGGCATGGTTTAAAATGATTAAATCAAAGACAAATATCAGTTTTTCTTACAAAATTGAACTTTTCAGCTGTTTATCTACCAAACTATTCATTAAACCTCTTTCTTCTTTCTTGACAGTGAGATAAACTCACATGGTCTCTGTATATGCATACTTAAAAATCATGCACGACTAAGCCTAACTTAAACATTGCTTGGTTTTGATTGGGGGAGGGGGTGGTTGGTTAAGATCATTTGGAGCTTTTAACATGTCTCTTAATGTATAAAAATTTTTGGTCTTTTATTCTTTGCATTATGTGAAAGTTTTCCAAGCTTTGCCAATAATGAGTTAGATTTTGCCTTGTCAAAGGCCTATGAAGAGTGGTGGTGTAGTGGTCTAGCATGCTGATCTCTTTTAGAGGCTAGCCAATGGGTCCTGGGTAAAAACCTTGCTCTCGGCCAGGTGTTCTAAATTGGTGGGTTGTGACCCTTCCCTGGGGTGGGGGTGGGGAGGAGGGTTGCCAAACCTTGATAAGGGGTTAGTGAAGCTCTGACTGGGGACTTGCTAAGCCTTGTTTGTAGCAGCTGTCCTATTTGTTAGCTTTAAATATGGGGTCACAGGGCTTAAAGACTTTGGTAAGGGGTGGCGAGTGCAAAAAGGTTGAGAATCCCAGCTCTAGGCAGTTTTCAGCCGATCCTGTTTTATGCTCACTTTCACTGGCTTTGTGTCATGTGGGTCCTGTACCAACCCATTACCATTGATTATACTGCTATACTGCCTCTTTTGGAGGTGGATGTAAAACTTGTTGAAGAAGTTTTCTCTGTCCTAAAAATTGTTACACTCCTTGCAGGCTGTCTATGCATGAGTGGGGTTTAATAAGTCTTTGGTCAAAATATGAAGGAATAATGATAGAACTTTGTAACTTGGCACACATAAATTTATTTCTCTACATAGTCACCACTCAGAGTAACACATTTCTACCGCCTCTCTTTGACCTTAAAAAAATATGACCTAGAATGAGCCCCTAACCAGTATTCAACTGCTTTAATGGCATCCTTGTTGTCCTTTGAGTGATTTTTTAAAGATTAGGAAACAGAAAAATGTCTGAAGGGGGTGAATACGCTGGTTGTAGAATTTTTAAGCCCCACTGTTCAGCTGTCTGGACTGCTTGCTGTGCTCTGTGCGCATGGGCGTTGTCATGCAGTAGGAGGGCCCCAATTTGGAGTTTTCCACGTCTTTTCTTGATAGATTTTGGCTGTAGTTTTGTCAGCGGCCCTGAGTAGTAGTCTCCTGTAACTGTTTTTTCCATTTTCTAGGTAGTCAGTCATGATGACACCTTCACATTCCTAGAAACTTGAAAGCATGACCTTACTGTTTGACAGTGCTACCTCTGCTTTCTTTGGCGGGGAGTTGAGGGAGTTTTCCATTGCATGGAGGACATTTTCTGATCTGGATCAAAATGTAAAATCCATGTCTCATCCACAGTCACCAGGTTTTTAAGGAAATTTTTTGTCTTTTTTTTACTCAATTTGCAGGAGATCTTTACAGCACTCAGGCCTTTGTTCTTTGTGGTCGCTCGTCAGGAGGTGTGGTACATAACCCGCAGAGACCTTATTTATGTTAAGATGGTTATGGACAATTGTTTCAATTGACCCAATACTGATTGTAGTTTCACTTGAGAGCTGTGTGACAGTTGTTTGTCTGTCTTGCAAAACAACTTTCTTCACAATTGAATCATTTTCTTCAGTTACCGCAAAATGATGGGTGCCCTTCGTGATCTCCATCCATGATCCACCACTGACATCCAACCAGACTTGAGTTGTTTTACCCAGTATGTCACCGTATTATAACAGGGACACTTGTCACCATAAATTTGAACCATTTCCTGAAAAATTACTGACAGGGATTTTCCTTGAAAAAAATAACAAACCGATATTCAACGGCCTCCATTATAGCCCTTCAAAAGAGAAAAAAAAGGCCTAACATGTGGTTTGTTTCACTGAAAATGCTGAGCAGTGGATCATAGAGATCAGATTTGCCCAAATTGCATGATGTGTTCCAAATCAATGTTCCTAATGCTGGCAAAATTTCATTGTTCTACAACAATTACTTCATTTATTGAACTCCCTAGTAATTATCTTTTATGCAGGAATGGCAGTGTAACAAGGTTTTACTGTGTGCGGCATTATTCTGATAACTCTCTTTCTGATTATAGCATATGTTTTTTTTTTCTTCCTCAGATGCATGGGTGGATGCGGCACCTAAAAAGAAAAAAAAGTCAAGAAGAGATAACTGAGCACATTACAAGAGAGGATCAATAACTGTGTGAAAAGATGTACATTTGTTGGCATTCAGCATTCCGATCAGCAGTTCTTTTGTGTGAATCATCTGAATAATCCATCGATTAATTCAAATGCTGAGTTGTCTACTAGAAACCTTGCCTTATGATGTGATAGAAACAGCATTAATTGTCCGACACGTTAAGAGTCAAGTTTTACTATTCTGTTTTGTGTCAAAGGTTTAAAGATATTCAATTTTACTCAAAGGCTTTTAAATGTGAGTGGTAAAAAAGCTAAATAATTGCTTTTAACCTTTTTAGCTCTGACATTGATACACGAGGAATTAAGACTTATCTCTAACTGATACCGTTGATGGTCTGTTAAAAGAGCTTGTCAGAATCAGGAGCGGTATGTGATTTAGTTGTTTTGCTCTCCATAGTTTAAAAGATATCATATATGTCATAATAATAGTTTTTCCTTGGAGTTGAGGTTTTTGTTTTGTGTAGTGTGTGTGCTTGGGCTTCTTTTGTGTATGCGTGTGTGTGCTTGTTGTCCTTTCTAGTCAGTAGATAAAGTTGGAGTATGAATAGGTGTCTGAATAATTATAGTGCCAAGACTGAAGTCACAGGTAGTAAATAATGCAAATCTCCAGTAGTCTGAATTCCACTTTAATGCGTTTCATTAATTCCTGCATGGCTTATTGAGTTTTAAATGTTCAGAATCTGTAAATTGATTTATTTTTGTATGGATTTTATTGAGTGAAAGAAAAACTTAAAGAGATACACACACACACACACGCATATATATATATATATATAGACGAATAGATTTGGACTTGAAAAAAAAATGTTTTGATTTTTTTAACAGACAGGTTATAATGCTTCAGTGTGAATATTTTCAGTTGGACAAAATTATAAACTTGACTTAAAGAGAGGAAGAAAGACAAATAGAATTGAAAAGATACAAATATATTTCAATGATATTTATTATTATGGTCCACCATTCAACGAGTTCAATTCAGCTTTATCACCTAGATAATATATTCTATAAATATTGTTTTTAAATCAATAAATATGAGTTTTGAAATAATGATTGAAAAGATTTAAGTCATGAAAGTTTTGTCATATTGTAGGATGTGCACATAATCAATGAAAATCCTCAACCTGTGTTGTGGATTGAATTCTTTGAGTCACATACCTACCCTTGTTAAGAGAGCCCATCATTAGTTTAATCATCTCAGGAAGCTCTTCATATCTCAAATAAACCAATGCTCTTTGTACTTTAGTCAATAAACTGTTGAGTGTGGAGTACTAAACTACAAGTTACAGAGTTTAATGTGATCAATTGTGAATTTTGTAATATGGAGGACTAAACAACAAGTTACAGAGTTTTATGTGATCAATCGTGAATTTTGTAATGTATCCCAGATCATTTTTTCCTTATTTTATCATGATTTGTCCATAGTTTTGAATGGCATTTAGAAACAACTATAGCAACATTTTAGGTTTGTGATACATTTGTTCAACTACGCAATTTTATCCTACTTTTTTTCCCCCCTCTTGTTGATGTTTCAATTTTACTGTATGAAGGAAGATCCTGTCCATTGAAGTGATTAAGTTAATGTAACCAAAACAACTGGCTGACATCTGTTAGTGCTTGTATCGTAATGTAATGTTAAACTCTTGTAATAATTGTTTTGGGGGATAGGTGTTGATAATAGTGAACTGCTCACATTGTTCTCTTGTTGTTGTTTTAGATATTGCTTCCTCTGGTTAATTTGTGAGTAATCTGTCTTCCACTTTAAACTTTAACCTAGAAATAAAATTTTGAATTTCATGTTACTTTTTGACGTCTTTGTTAATTTTCAGTATCATATATTCTTCGGCATACGTGCCCTGTATGTACATTGTTTGTTTGTTTGTTTTTTCTCTCCTAAAAGAAAATCAGTTAGAATTATTTGCTTTGAACAGTCTTCCTGTTATTCCGGTTTGACATAGTGTTTTTCTTAGTCAGGGTCTATTATTGGTATATATTTATGTACACTTCATCATAAAATTTCCAAAAGTTTTCTTGTTTTTTACACTCATAGGTAGTGACTGTTTTTTGTTCTAAACGTTCCTGTCTGATATTGTTGACATGTAAAACAAGAGTTTAATTCTTTGAAATCTTGCCATTGCCACTAATCACATATGAGCAAAAAGTTTCTAAAGTGGGCTTTGCGTGTTGAAAAGATACCTTTTTTTTTTATAATTTTGTTTCCTCTGATTACAACTATCTCATCATTTGGATAAAATCTTGGAACCCCCCCCCCCCCCCTTTTTTTTTTTTTTGTACTTTTAAAGATACTTAAATCAGCCCAAGTATGCATATCAGAGTCTTTCTAGAAGGTTTGATTTCATGAGGGCTGCAAAGACTTACTCAGGAGTAGCAGATGAATGTTGTTTCATTCAAAATCACAGTCATCTCTGTTTCAATTGTCTCTTGCAATGATGGTTGACCCCATTAACTTAAACCAATCTTCCCTTCAAACTACCTTAATGACTTTGTTTAGTGTTATGTATGAACAATACTATTTCCTCTCCTTATCCATCTTAATGCTGAAATTTTTAATAACTTATTCCTAACGTATATTTTGTATATATGAAGGAGAATCACAGTAGGTTTAAATGAAGACGTTGTCTGTGTAGGTTTTTGGGGCTTTTTTTTTTTTTTAAAGAATCTGGTTGTGTAGGTATCCCTGGTGTAAGCAATACACTCTTCTCTAGATCTTATAGTCAAGATAGAGCTAAAATTACTCCTACTTTAAAACTATTCCCAGAACCTATACAATAGAGCTTTGATTTAAAGAACAGCTCAGGCCATTCAAAATTAGTTCTTAGCATCAATAGCTATTTATATATCCAGTCTGCACCCTGTTGGGTACTTCTACTTCTGTTTCTTTTCTTGTGTGTCCTGTTTTTGTTGTCTTGTTTGGGTTTCAGTGGTCTTTTCCTGTTTCATGCTTTTTGGTACAACTCCAGGGTGACAAGTTAAACTTACAGAGTATTTTTTCTACAATAAGGGCATGGCATTTAAAGATCCTGGGTCTTCCTGGACCATAATGCTGTCGTGGATGATAGCCGTTGTGAATTTTTGTTCGGAGAAATGATTTTTTTTGTTTTGGTCATCTTAATTCATCTCTCTGTGGAATTGATATGCATTTTGAGAGTTCATATTTATTTTTTACAGTTAATCATCTCTCAGTTGTTTGTGGTTTGATCTGTTCCATCTTTGAACCAATTCTATGATCTTACTTTCTCCTGGGCTCCTCCATGACTCTCATTTGTCCTTGGGCCCTAAAACCGCCAATAAACAAACAAATAAAAAGGTGATTTTGATATGAATTGTATTTTTTTCATCCATGTATTGTAACTGATTAATTTAAAAGTTAATTTCAAGTAAAATTTTGTTGTTTCATCTTGAGCATTATATCCTTAAATTTTTTATTGCTCTTCCATTGCTTAACCTTATCTTCCTCAAAGATAAAAGGCTATTAATATTAATTTATGTCAACCTCTTATATGACATTTAAATTTCAAGTATCTATTTACCGCAGATTCTTTTGTATCTTTCTCCTTAATAACTGTAAATGTCTTTCCCCCTTCACTCCCTTCTTTGCAGATTTTTAAATAGGAAGATTCCTTTGCAAGAAGATGAAGAGGACTTAATGATATTTCTGAACGTGATAAGCAATGTTGAAATTGGAAAGTAAGATATAAAAGTGGAAAGTTTATTTATTAGTAGATAGGTTGGATACTGATATAATATGTTGTAATTAGGGATTGCTATCCATGACTACTGTACAGCAGGGCATGTGCTGAGTGATGTATTTTTGCAATGCATGGTGATATGATGTGGGGTTGTTGTTTTTTTTCTTGTGTTCTAGACGTCTTTCAAAACCAGCATTTCTCACTCTGTATCTGATTTTGTATATTTTTTTTGTTTTGTTTTATGAGCTAAGTACCAGTAACAACCAGTTTGTAAGTTGATTTCAAGTTAGGTGAATTTTCTGTTGCACCAAGGACGATGTTAGCTATTTTTGTTCTCGATTTTAAAGGGGGGAGAAGTGGGCTTACTTGGTTGGCTCTTCTACTTCTACATCTTATCTCTTGTTTTGAATGTATGGTCCTCCTACTTCCTCCTCCATGTTTTTTCCTGCTTATTCCTTTTTGTGTGTGTCTTGTTTCTTTTCAATGGCCATCCCCTATGTCATGCCATGTGGTCAACAACTTTATGGTCATAATTAAGACAAAGTACTTGTGCATTCAAGTGAGGTTTTAAGATCCTTTGTCTTCTTGGACTCTAAAGCTGTACCATATTGTTATGGGTTTTGGCCCTTCTGTATTTTTAAGAGATATTTTTTTGTCTTCCAAAAAGTCCTTGATATGTGTTTTGGTTTGGAGCCTGTTCTCTCTTTACTTTCAACATTTTCTATCATCTTACTTTCCCCTTGGGTCCCCCCCCTATGATGGCTCTTGTGTGTCACTGGGCCCTTGGATCTTCTGTCTCAAATGTGTGTTAAGTTAGTTGCTCACAAACTTGATAGGTATTGTAAGCTTTATCCTGTTACTGTCTCCAAAGGCCGTACTCAGGAAACAAAAACAAACAAACTTCTCTGCACTGTGTCAGTTATTGTAATTTCACTGTGCAAGTGCAAATCAGTAGACCATCATTATAAACTATGAAGTGAAGATTGTCATGTTGTTTTAGGTTCTCAGATATTCATATGGACCTTTTGCTTTGTGTAATCTTGTTTTTTTGGGTTTTTTTTAATATTCCCACCTTAAATTTACATTTTATGTGGTAAATAACTTGATCAACGAAAGATGGCAGTAGGTTCAGCAATGTCTTCATGAAAAAATGTTTTTAGGATGCTCCCCATCATCACTCTATGTATTGTATGTTCATGGTTAGGAGACAGTGCCATGAGGAGATGGTGCCATTTATACTTTTATTGTTCATCTGTCTCATGACAAGTTGAAACATTGTTCCAAAATCATTTTTGAACGTTACCTTGATCACAAAGGGTACTTGTCCTTTTTTAATTGGTTTTCAATTTTTGACTCTTGACACGTGCTATTGTAGTGGACTTTGGCTATGGGTTTGCTACTCAAGTCGTCTTTTTATTCTCAGTCTATTCTAAATCCCTTTTATTTAATAAAAACAAACTGACAGCCTTATTCTTCAAAGTTGAAAAGGATTGTCGGTCTATTTTTCTAGAAAAAATGTGTAGGTTTTTTTTATGTACAAAAAACATTTTTGTTGACAACAGAATAGAGCATAAACAACAGTAAAACATATTCCTACCCAAAACCTTTTCCACCTTTCCTAGACTTAGCACTGAAGAAAGGGGGAGATTGGAGTAGTAGTAGGCTATGTTCAAGAAGTTTGCTGTACCCAAAATTTTAGTCTGCATGTATTTGAATTCTGGCAGTAGGTGCCCAAAGAGCACATCTTCAATCAAAGCAGATCAATGCAACTGCAAGTCACCACCATAGGTTAAGCAGGGAAGAATAAATTGGCTCGTTGGTCTTTATCAATGAGCAGATTGTTTGGCTAAGGTAATACCCCTTGTATTTCTCATTATGCCACACAAGAGTCGGCACGTTGGACTGATTCTCTGCCTGTCTTCTTTACTTGTGATCCAAAGTTCTTCACGGCTCCTTGGAGCTGGGTCCCAACACTGCTTAGGTGGTATGAAGGGATATGGATGACAAAACAAAACAAATTACATATAAGGAAGAAGTAAATTATCCTAAAATTTAGTTTCATGCGCGCGCATATTTTGCAATATTAAATTTTGATGGTCTGCTTTTGGAAGTTAATGAATTGAGATATGATTTTTCTTATGTAAGCTTTCATTGTGTCAGCATTCATATGAATGAAAGTTGTTTTAAAGTACACATTTTTCGGTAAAATACAAGCAAATCACAACCCTAAACTTTTTTTGGGGGAACTAGGTATATATTTAGTTTTTTCTTTCTTAGTGTGGGGGGGGGGGGGGGGGGGGGGGGGGGGGGGGGG
>JBCIKM010198415.1:0-12799 GCA_039654465.1 Melibe viridis | reverse complement strand
AGGCTTCATACATACATGACAGCATCGACAGTAATACTCAGTTCCACTGAGTCAGTCGATATAATGGAAGAAGAAGATAGATAGATAGATAGATAGATAGATAGATAGAAGGAGAGGAAGGGGGAAATGGGCAGGGAAATAATGAGAGAGTATATACTGAAATCAAGAAGAGAAACATTATTGAATGGAGAACTGAAAAATCATGATCTCAGGGTGTCAAAAAACATATCAACGAAAAAAATATAAGTGGATGTGAAAAAAAATGGCTTCTATATATTTATTTAGTATGGAATATGTTCTCAAGACAAAATTTCTAGTACTCTCTTTAGTTTGAAAATTTAATAAAGCCCTCTCTGATGTTATCCATGTTTTCTTTCGATTTTGAGACGACAAGCATCAGGTAATGGGTTTGTTTTTCTAGCTTTATCGATAAACGTATATTTGGCTTGCTAAAAAGGGACTATTTTGTCAAAAGACAAACGGTAGCTCTAAACGTTTTGGTTCTTCCTTATCTAAATTCCTTTCGTTTTGCTGGTTTGTAATCCAGTGCAGAATCGCCGAAGTTTTGATAAATGTCTGAATCACTTTTGATGGCAATTCAATCTTTTATTAAAATTTGACAAAAATATCTTTTCTACAATTTATTTTATTAAGTTCATCCATCTATGAAGATTAACTCATCGAGAAGCACTTTTCTCTACAAATGTTCTCTTTATTGCTTCTCCAGTAATGGGACCAATAAGTCGTTCAAGATCTCGAAGCCCTGCACCAATTAAGTCTGATAGTAGAGATCATGGAGATGGGAAAAGAAAAGAAAGTAGAAGGGAGAGATCAAGATCAAAGGAACGTTCCAAACATAGATCCAGACACAGATCTCGAAGCAAGGACAGGTGAGTGATCTTCCTTTTAAGCGGGTGGGTCAGTCACTGCATAATAATTGTGCCTTGCTTGTATGATTACATGTCCATTAACCCTAATTGTACATAATGTTTTGCCAACTTATTTGTACTTCGGGGGTCATTTTCAACCCCACAACTGCTAAAGTGAAAAATGTCAAGTTATTCCACCAACTCTAGCATGTTCATCACAACCTTAGCTTCAGGCGGGAACATTGCAAGTCTCTGTAACATGTGATTAATTCTGAAACTTGCTATAGTGTTATCAATAGCATGGGACAGACAACAAAAGACCAATTTATGAAGAAATACGTCTCTCTACCCCCAAATGCAAAAAATGACATATGCACTCGCTAGATATTACACTTCACACATATATACATTAGAGAGAGAGAGAGAGAAAGATCACCAAACTAAGCAAATACTTCCTCCACAAATTTGTACTCTGAATGCTGGGATAAAAAATTACCCTTGCTTATGAATAGGATTAAAGTTTTTTCCTCTTAAAAAGTGGGTTCGATATATACCCCCATTTTAAAAAACACATGAACTTTTGAAAAATACCTTTGAACATAACACTTTTTTAGGGGATTCAGCTTCACATACCGTTTTCATTCTGTTAGAATAAGGATTACAAAGAGGTTTTAAAAGGATATTGACAACTACCAGATAAATCAATAAAAAGCGATGCTTGAGGTTAAAATCTACCCTTCTAACCTACAAATAGATAGGATCAACCAATTGGTGACTTTTGGGATTGCATATTTGCACTAGTACTATTTTGCAGAGATTGACAAGAAAATACACACCACCTAACATCCTCATCTGTTTTTTTAGATTGTTACGATGATATTGTACCAAAAAAAGTCAAGTGGAACTATTGTGCTGCATATAATTTAGTTTGTAAGGGGTCCTCTGGCTCAGGAGAGAATTTTGCAATGAATTCCTTTTTATTTTAATGATGATTTATTGCTTGTTTGATATGTAAAATTCAAGTTAAAAGCTTTCAATATGAAAGTGTTTTGTCAATAAATGTAGACACAGATATCAAGTGTAACCTTTGAAAATATTTTTTTTTATAATTGAATGAAACATCATAAGAGGACCATATGCTATCCTTTCAAGTTTGCTACTATTACTATTACAAAAAAAACATAAAAGTAGTATCAATTTTAGTTCTATTTATTTATCTTTCTGGTAATGTAAGGTGTGTTTTTTAAGAAATGTGATTTTAATGGAGGTATTTGATGTTGAAATGAACAACTTGTGAAGCTAAAGTAAACTAACATCAACTTGACCCTGCAGTACCCCTATACCCGTGATCTACATGTTTGTGGCGAAAGTGTGTTCCCTGCCAGTTTGGAGCGACTGATAACATTACATGTGTAAATTTCTTTAACCTGTGTCTCATCTTTTTTTTATTGTAGCCTCAAAATCATTGAGGTATTTTTTTTATATATATACGATTGTAACAATTTAATGTTATAACTTTTGTTTCTCTTCAGGAAAAGAAGCAGAAGCAGGGAAAGGAAGAGGAATAGAAGCAATAGTCCTGATAAGGACAAATTGAGGTAAAAGATGGAGTGCACCTGAAAATGAAATGAAATTTCAAGAGGAAGCTTTAAAAAAACAAAGAATGGAAATCAGCATCGCTACAAAATAGCATCCTATTAGAAAAGGATTTTTAAGGCTTATGTCAACTGATATTTGCAGTAATTGTTTGTATTTCTTAAGTTTTTCTTTGTATGTCATCATCAAGGTGAAAAGTGTAGGATTTGTCCATTTTCTTAAAACAAGTAAAGAGATGATTTATGTAATACTGTTCTCTTTAATAAAAAACTAGGAATTTTATTTTCTTCTTGAGGTTTGGGGTTGTTTTGCTTTTTGTGTATGCATGTTCTTTTTTATAATTATACATCAGAATAGATGTATGCTTCGAAGAAAGAATCTTTTAAGTAGGAAGCGGCAAAGTTCTGAACTGTCTTTTTCATCACGAGATTGTTTTATAAATCTTGATTTTTCGTACAGGCATATGAACATTGAATATAATAAAGCAGTACGATTTTTGCAGATGAATATGCTGTGACATATGATATATCTGTTGTAAAAAAAATAAAATTAAAACCCAAGGTTGCAATCTGATAGATGAAACTGTTGTCGGGTAGAAATGTTAACTTTTATTTTTTACTTCATCAGAAAAGCTAAGGATGAAGAGGAGGACGAAGCTGCCGCTGTGAAGAAAGTTCCACTGTCTTTGGAGGAGCTTTTGGCTAAAAAGAAAGCAGAGGAAGAAGCAATGAGCAAGGTTAAGATGAGTCTGCTTAAAAACTAATTTTCCATCTTCTTTTTTTTGGAAGCATTAAAAGAAAAATCACTTTTGTCTGTCGTTATCAGGCAATTCATTTTTGGTTCTCAAAATTTCAGACTTGTAAATCTTCAGATAATTGTTGACTGATTTTCGTCCAAAAATAATCACGTCATTGCACTTCAGCTAATTATAAAGTAAGTAATCATCAATTCTTTTCATCCAAATTTGTCAATTCCAGTCTTACGCTCCTGCCTCTCTCTGCCTGCAAACCAGTATCCAGTACATTCATTTTACTTTAACCATTATTCTTATCTGCTGTTAGATACAAAACTGAATTGTGCTTATCAATACACTGGAGGTACGCACGTTTGTGGTGCTAGTTGGTGCGAGCCAGTCGCCTGAGCCTTGCTGGGCACCTCTAGTTCTCTTCACCCATGGATAGCCCAGACTGTCAGCATGTCACAGGCAGGCTTCAGTGCTGGCGCAAACACATAGCGTGAGAGGTCACAGTCACATTTATTTAGAGCACCATTACGCCAACACCCTTTTTTTCCACCCAGCCACCCGAATTAGTAAGAATAAAGTTCGACGAAACAGTTGTGATTCGAGACTATTTTTATGGATTATTAATTATTATACAAACAACTTTTGGTAAGAAGACAATTGTCCTGGATGGACTTGGGGTCATTGTAAATGAGGGGCAGCAGTGAGAGGTTAACAAACCTCGACTAATCGCTGTCTTCTTATTGTAGGAGCTGATGCCTAAACCTATGGAAGGGATTGTTAAAAATTCAAGCACTGCTGGTTAGAGAATAAGGACCATTAGGATGACATTTTACAAGGCTGTATTATTCTTTTGTTGAATCCCCTGCTGATAATTTTGCTGCCAGAGGGAAGGGAAATCAGTCATCATCCACCATGCTCAATAAAACATCCCTATACATATTTAGTTTAAAACAAAATGAATCAAAAGAACGTCTGCAGAAAATCCCCTACCAAGAAATTGCTTGACATGTAGTGTGAATAAATCAGGTAGGCTTATCTACATTAAAATTTTGTCACTTTTTCTATCTTCCTGCAACATTGATTATTTTTATCAATATTATTACAGAGCTGCCAAGTGTCCTGCTTTTTGACTCTCTGTCCTGCTGTCCCACCCTCATTGTAAAATCTGCCAAAATGTTCCGCTTTTTTGTTGCTGACCACTACTGGCCAGCCTGCACGTTGCTCGTCTCATAACATTTTGTTACGTATTGCCTTGCAATACGCGCCATTTTCCAGGAATGCTTCTTATGTCCCTCAACTTCTGTTTCCTTCACAATCACAACCCTTGCATCACGCTGTGAAGCCTAGAAATCGAGAACCCTAAGACTAGAATGATGGATAGAAGAAGAATTGAGGAGAGGGGGCAGGGAGAAATAGTAGAGAGAGAGAGAGAATGGAGAAGAGTTTTGTCTGTGCAAGAGAGAGGTTTGATTAATTATAATTTATAGCTGTTAAAATAACAATGAAAAAATAAGATGAGACACACTGTGCCTTTGGGGTCAATGAGCGGTCACGGACATTGGTCGTTGGTATTCTTTTTCTTTTTTTTTTTTTTAAAGAGACTTATCTGGATAGATCATTGTGTTAGCATTGTGGAGTGTTTGGTTTTTTGGGGTTTTTTTTCTGATTTTACCTCCAGTGTGAAATGTCCCTCTTTTTTCATGAATGTCCATCTTTTTTGGGGTGAAATGTCCCTCTTTTTGAAGATTCAAGGTTGACAGCTCTGTTATTATTTTAAAATGTCAATGATACCAACACTGATAATTTATTTGGAGCAAAGCTGACCTGCTTATTTGTTATTTTTTTAAGTACCTCTGTGTGTTTGGATTGGGTTATGATTTTCAGGTTGCAGAACAGTTCAGTCAATTTTATGAGGAATATTTTGATACTTGAGAATAGGGAACTGGCAAGCGCAAACATATTTTGAATTATCATCTTCATCTTCATCATCATAATTTTATGTTTACTGTTTCTGTATTGAGACTCTCTCTCTCTTCCACAAAACTATGTAAAGAGTAAAAGGCTAAATTTTGAATTTTGCATCTTTTAACATATGTCCTTTTATCATTTATTTTTTAGCCGAAGTTCTTGACAAAAGAAGAGCGTGTAGCTGCAGCCTTGCGCAAGAGACAAGAAGCTGCTGATGAAGCACGAAGGAAAATGGAAGAGGAAAAGACAAAACATGCTGAATTATCTAAAGCTGTCAGAGATGTCCCAGGTATAGTGTATGACAAATGAGCCGTCCTGTCTTTTTTTCATATTTTATTATTTACAAGTAGTGGTGTGGATAAGAAAAATTACAAACTTTTGCCAGAGAATATCATTTGATATAGTTGTGATTTAAGCCTCATAAAACATTGCTTTTTTAGTTATGATATAAAATAGACACTGCCAAATTACATCAGGGGTATACATTTTCCCTCCCTAATCTGAGGCCATCCTTTGTCATGAGTAGGAAAGAAAGGGGATATTTCATTCTTTACTGGTTTTTTTGTTGTTGTTTTTTGTTTTCATCCATTTATGATTTAGGGCTAACAAAAGTGGTTTAATAGGCAGGAAAATAATGCAATTTGGCAAATTGAGGACTTTAGACTTTATTCTGTCAGCGATGACTTGATGATGACTTCTGTACGTAATTCTCTTGATGCTGAAGAGAAGTTTCACCCTAAAAGCATGCAAAACAGTCTGTTTAAATTTTTGCTCAAAATTGTTTTTTTGTTGGGTTTTTTTTTTCAGATGACCGTGACAGAGATCGAGGAAGAGATAGGGACAGAGACAGAGACAGAGAGAGGGACAGAGAAAGAGAACGAAAAGAAAGACAAGCCAGACGTGAGAGAGAAAAAGAGGGTGACGGTGAAAGAAATAAAGTGAGAGATTCAAAGGACAAAGATAAAGAATCTGAAGCCATCCGCGTAAGTGATGAAATGTATAATGAAAAAAAATCATGTTTTAGTGTTTAAAGGTCAAGTCTTTATTCATTCTGTATCTGTAGAGGAGAGATAAAATAATAAATTTATATCAACAGTAAAAAACCCAAAAAAGAATGAAGACTATCAAGCTGTCCCTCGCCACAGCAGTCAAATGCATCTTGGTATTTTATACAAACTAACTTGAAGTGTGGGTGAAAAGTGAGTGAGACGGATTTTTATATATATTATGAAGTTGTATTTTTTTTTTTTTTTCATTTTGTTTTACTGTTGAAATTATAAAAAGAATATTTTACTAATCTTCAGGTTGACCTTTAGACAGCAGCCATAATCTAATTCATAATCCTTTCAACTGGGATAAGATACATTAGGTACACTTTTTATCGTTCTTTCATTTATTTATTTATTCGTCTTTTTGGGTTTTTAAAACTTTTTTATTCTTTTTTTCTTTATGGCTTTTGGTGCTACTAGGAGAGGTACCTTGGTATTATCAAGAAGCGCAAGCGCATACGCAGACTAAATGATCGCAAGTTTGTATTCGACTGGGATGCTGGAGATGATACCTCACAGGATTATAACAACCTCTACAAGGAAAAACATCAGGTTCAGTTCTTTGGCCGCGGAAATGTTGCTGGCATTGACATTAAGGTAAGTTTTAAAAGCTTAATATGAATACTTGTCACCCCAGTTCTGTTCTGCTCTATCCCCACCAAACCTGGTTTGAAGATATTCCCCCTTCAAAGTTCACACCTCTCTACATTGTAAAGGGAAATTTAAAAATTTGTATGTTACCAACAACCCACTTAGACTTCTCAGTTCTCAAATCTCGATGAAATATAAAAATTTTGTTTTTGAGCCTGTTCATGCTACTGATTCCAAAAATCAGAAAAGTGGAGATAGTACATAGCAGAACTGGAGCGACATATTCTTACTCAGAAGTTATCATCACAGTTTTGATGTTTTGGGGGGTTTTGTAAATGCTTTTTTATTTTGCCTCTTCCTGAACAAACAGTTTTTGAAACCCCGCTTCATTATATTAAGTGTTACAAATTTTTAATACTTGTGAACCAAACTCTTTTTTTTTTTTTTAAACCATCCTTGTATTCATCATTGACAATTCTTATCTTTTCACAGGCCCAGAAAAAAGATCAGTCCAAGTTCTATGGCGACTTAATGGAAAATAGGAGAACTGAGGCTGAAAAAGACCAAGAAAAGTATGCTGCTCCTTCGTTTCCAACCAAGATTTTGTTTTCAAACTCACTTTTATCTTAATATCCTTATTGTTATTTACAAGGGAAGCGTTATACTTAAAATGGAATGGCTATTTCGAATAAATTAGTATTTTCCAGTTCTCTTATAATAAGATCATATTAACATCAGCCAGGTCCTAGCCCAGATGAATAGGAAAATTGAAAATAGGAAAAAAATCTTTCAAATGTTGTGTTCTTCAAAACAAGTGAAAAAAGGCATTTTTACTAAGTTTTTTAAAAAGAACTACTATTGTTGCTTTGAAATTAATGCATTTGTATTTTGTTATTTTAATGATAATCTTAATTTGTGTTTGTCCTTTGCAATACTCCTGTTCATTCCTCCAAAATATCTATATGTTCATTCACAAGTAAGCAGTCAAGCTAATTTTGATCCAATATTTCTGTTTGTCCTACAGGAGAAGATTAAAAAATGTTGCCACAAAAGAGGCCAAACAGAGGTGGGATGACCGTCACTGGTCAGAGAAGCCTTTGGATGATATGCAGGAGAGAGACTGGAGAATTTTCAAGGAAGATTTCAGCATCAGTTGTAAAGGGGGCAGAATCCCTAATCCCATTCGTTACTGGAAAGAAGCGTCTCTGCCCAGAGAGTTGTTGTCAGTCATTGATGACATTGGCTACAAAGTAAGTCAAGGTTCATGAGATGTGAGATTGGAATAAAATTTAAATTTAAATTTCTGAATGAGGAAGATTTAAAGAATTAGTTGCCATCAGTCATTCTGAAGAGCATTGCTTTTGGAGGTCTTTGCTTTGGTTGAATTTCAAAGAGCTTTCTAAATTAGTCATAGATATTTCTTTCAGGATTTTATGTCTATGGGTGTTGTTTTTGTAAAACCCATCTGAGTATGACAGAAAACTTTTCAATCAAGTATTATGAACTAATAAAAAGTGAATAAGGATCAATAGTAAATGCAATTTATCCCTGGTAATGCGGGAGTAGTGAATTCCCCACTCATGCTGGCGAAAAAAAAAAAATCCTTTAACTGCGGGAGTAGCGTGCGGCCGACTCCTGGGGCGAACCGGGAATGGCTAGTTTGTGGGCTTGAGAATAACACACTACACACGTACTGACAACGTGTGTGTCTATTATGATGCTTTAACCTATGAGATAATACTAAAGAATTCACATGACTATTTCTGCTGATTTTTGTTCAAAACAATTTACACTTTTTTTCACACAGAAAGTAAAATTTTATCAATATATAGGCATTTGGTGCATAAATATACTCATAAAAGTTAATTTCGAGTTCAAAATTTCAAGTTTAAAAAGTATTTTTTACTAGATATAGTGAAAAACCGTTACTTCGGCTATTTGATATCATCTTGAGTTTGTAACTAAAAGGATACCTAAATAAAAATAGTATCATTTTTAGCTCTGTTCTTCCACCTTTCTAATGATATCAGGTTTACTTATAAGGAATGGGATAAATAGAGGGTATTTTGTTGTTGAATTGAATCACTGGGCATAGAAAATTAATCCCCATAGGCAGCCCCACTGTTGGTAAATTCATATCTTGTGACGTCGAGCGTGCAACTGAGTTACATATCCTGGTGTCAGCTATTCCTTATTCATTGTGATTTCTTCCATATTTTTATTGGCTGACATTTCACTTCACAGGAGCCCACCCCCATCCAGAAGCAAGCTATCCCGATTGGTCTACAGAACCGGGACATCATTGGCGTGGCAGAAACTGGTAGCGGGAAGACAGCTGCTTTCCTCATTCCTCTTCTTAAATGGATTATGGGATTGCCTAAAATTGAAAGGTTTGCACAGAGAAGTTTCATTCATTTTTATCTCTACCCAATTTGAAACACTTTTGTTACTGAAAATTTAAAGATTTGAAGAAGGTCTTTACAACAGATTTATGTCCATTACAAAAAAAACCCTTCCTCTATCTAAGTGTTTGTACCTAGTGATAGTCTCATTATTTTCGCCTTATTTTCTTTCATGTTATCTCTCAATTTGTAATGGCTCTTGGAGCTTAGATGGGTTCTCTATATAACAGATGTGAGCAAAAATATGTTTTTTGTTCTGGATCAAAGATAAGCCAAATATGTTATACCCATTGCTTGTTCTGATCCTCTCTTTATTTCTGGGTGTCTATGTGTTTGTGTGTGTGTGTTGTTTTAGAATGGAAGATGCGGACCAGGGTCCATACTCCATCATTCTGGCTCCCACCCGTGAATTGGCCCAGCAGATTGAGGAAGAATCCGTCAAGTTTGGCAAGAACCTGGGGATCCGAGTGGTCTCCATCATTGGTGGTATCTCAAGGGAGGACCAGGGATTTAAACTCAGGCAAGGATGTGAGGTGAGTGCCAGCTCGGAAAGTTGTCAGAAGACTGGAAATCAGTGATACTCGTAAACTCTAAAGTAATCCTTTTCTGCTGTCTCTAAGAGACTAAGATTCCAGCTTAAATTTGCATGAGAGCTAAACAAGTTCTTTTTGGGGTGAGGTGGGGGGGGGTTTGTTTTGCTTTTATTTTTTATTTCTGTACTTTTCTTATAAGAGAGGATGAAGGTTGCGTATTAATAAAAGCTGTTTATCTTTTTTTATTTTTTTCTATTTTCATAATATTCAAAGTTTCAGTCTTATTGTGAAGAAAGCAAAATAGCTTTGGATTTAAAAGGCCTGAATTTTTCTTTTGCTTCTGTTGCCTCTTATGTTTCATTTTTTTTTTTTTTTTTTTGGGGGGGGGGGGGGGGATTCTTTTTTTTTTTTTTTTTTCAAAACCTTTTTTTTCTTCCTTTTTTTTTTTTTAACAAAAATTCCCCTCCATGTTTTGTTTTGTTTTGTTTTGTTTTTCAGATTGTTATTGCTACTCCAGGTCGTATGATTGATGTCTTGGAGAACCGTTACTTGGTCTTGAATCAGTGCACATATGTCGTCATGGATGAAGCCGATAGGATGATTGACATGGGTTTTGAACCAGAGGTGCGGAAGATCCTGGAGTATCTGCCTGTGACCAATGAAAAGCCTGACACGGAGGAGGCTGAAGATGATGAGAAGATGTTGGAGAACTTTGACTCCAAAAAGAAATACAGACAAGTATGTCTCCTTCTTTTTTAAATTATTATGGCAAGTTGGTATACAATTTTTTTTCAGACTGAAAAACTTCATCTCATTTTTGTCCATAACATTTGTGTTCTTGAAAAATATTATTTTGTGGGAATTTGACTTAACATCTGTAAGATGTAATAAGAGAGAAAGACATTTCTTGAATTTTTTGGCATTGAGCAGCTTTTCCAATACATAGAGAGAAAACTGCTTCCCGTTTCTTATGAAAAATTGATTTATCTTTTTCCTGAACTTTGATTTAATTTTTTTTTTCTTTGATAATCTTTACTCTGGCTTTTAAATAAGAGTCCTCATACATCATTTTTTTAATTTACATTATCCAACATTAGATTATGGTATCAAGACTGATATTTTCTATTCGTTTACAAGCTTTGATTGATGATTTGTTCCTCAGACTGTGATGTTTACAGCTACCATGCCTCCAACCGTTGAAAGACTAGCCAGAACTTTCTTAAGACGTCCTTGTGTTGTTTACATTGGAAATGTTGGTAAACCTGTGGACAGAGTAGAACAAATTATTTACATGGTCAGCGAAAATGAAAAGAGGTAAATTTTGTATTATCTTTTTATTTTGTCAGAGTTGAAATACTTTTCAAAGTGAGGTTCTTTTAACTGCTGTTTATTTTCGGCCAGAAGAGAACTAGATATTAAAAGCGTTTCAAATTTATTAAGTCATAAGATTTTTCATCATTTGGACTTTCTGAACTTTCTCCTTCTCCACCTGTTAATCCACAATAGCTTTCCTTTTTATTTCCAACTCTAGCATTCAGATCACCTAGTATTAGTGTGTCTTGGTTTGGCCCTAGTGTTTTCAATTTAGGCTTGTAAATGCTCTTTGTTCTTTTGGTGCATCTTCATTTGGTCCTTACCCTACTATGATTTTGATGCTTTTATGTTTAAACTCACAATTAACTTTGAGCAGACGTTCATTAACAAAGTTAAAATCTGATGTATCATTAATAGCATTAGTCAGTAGTAAAGCTACTCCTGCTTTTGCTCTGTCAGAAGTATTAACACCTGAATATATAAATTTATGGCTACCTAGATATTTTACTCCATGTCTTTTTTTCCTTGTTTCTGTATTTTTTATCTTCCTCTAAAAGTTCTATCTCTTTACCACCTATTGCCCTAACATTCCACATAGCCAGGTTCATAGTCCTTGTACATGCATGGGCCAAGTTGGGTAAGGCAGTCCTTGAGTCGGGCATAGTCTGATTTCTTTGAACTAAATAATCTCTGAAAAGGAGGCGGTTAACCCACTGTCCCCTGGGCAAGTGGTGGGAGTGCCACCTGTGCCTCTTGCCAGGCTGTCCCCATCTAATCTGGGTCAATCCATAATGGTTGAACCTATGGCATAGCCTTTAAGATAATCAGGCCGTGCAAGCCTCTCCACCGCGCCAAATCAGGGAACATTGGTGACGGTCTGAATTTTGATAATCTAATATTTCAGGGGAGTTTTCCATCTGTATGCATATTTTCAATTCTATGAAAACTGTCAAAGAAGTAACTCAACACAGGCGTAAATTATAAAAAGTCCTCAGAGGTCAGTGCCTTTAACTTGGCATTAATGTTTCCATACATTTTTTTTTGGAGTAGAGGTTGAAATATCATTCCATTGTGCTTTCTTGTATTCTAAATGACAGGAAGAAGCTGGTTGACATTCTGAACAAAGGTTTGGAGCCTCCTGTCATCATCTTTGTCAACCAGAAGAAAGGAGCGGATGTGCTGGCCAAGTCCTTGGAAAAGATGGGAGTAAGTCTGATCACATTAAGTTTAAGATGGCCCCATTCTTTGTTTAAAGTGCTTTGGCTTATTATATTTTACACGAAATAGGTACATGGAAATTTGCATGAATGTTTGGGTTTAGTTTCTTTTGTACTTTTTTTGAAAAATGTTTTTTTTTCTATCCTGTAAGGTTTGAAGTATGATTCGGCTATAATAATAATAATTTATGCTGATCCAGATATAGTAATTTTTAAACTTAAAAAAGAATTGTTTATCGACTTAAAGCAAACTATGTTTTGTTTTTAAGGTTTGATTTTGAACATTTGATTAGAGTATGTAGAAAAGTTGATTGTGTTGATTGCATTTATAATGACAATCCAAAAGGTTTTTATGTTGCTGTATTTTCTTTTTTCTTTTATTTTCAAAACTTTTAATTTTTTCTTAATCCTTTTCTTAATAGATTTGTTTTTTTGTTTTTTTGCGCTCTCTCTCCCTCCCTCCCTCCCTCCCTCCCTCCCTCCCTTTCTCTCTCTCTCTCTCTCTCTCTCTCTCT
>JBCIKM010198305.1:5000-12800 GCA_039654465.1 Melibe viridis | reverse complement strand
GAGAGAGAGAGAGAGAGAGAGAGAGAGAGAGAGAGAGAGAGAGAGAGAGAGAGAGAGAGAGAGAGAGAGAGAGCAGCGCACTTACCGTTATCTTTTGGCGTCTGCGGGTACTTTATTGTTTTGGCCCTTAACACGCCCGGGCGTTTCGGCCGGTAGAAGATCGGGTGGTGTGCCGCTGTGGAGGGGAACTCGAAACGAGAAGGCAAAGGCCGTGGACACGCACACACCATAATTGGTCATCTTCATGTCCAGCCCTTTTTCACCCCCTCCCCACCCCCTCTTCCTCCTTCTCTGTGTGGTAGAAGTAATGAAAGTCGGAATTTTTCATCACTTCAACAATGTTAATGATAACTGTATTTATATAGTTTGTCTCTGTTTTTATGGAAGCTTCCATACCCGTCGCTCTTTTATTTCTGTATTTATTATGAAAGGTCAACAATTAATTTGCTGTTATTTTTAGGGATCTGTTTTCACAGAAACTAGTCGAGATATACGGTTCTATGTATTTTCTTCCATCCTTTTTAACTTTGTCAGTTGTCTCAGATGACAAATTTGTTTTTGTTTTTTTGTTTTTTGTAGTCTGTCCTGGAAATTCAACACCCTATAGGTGATCCTTTTCTCGCTGGGTTGGGCAATACGATATGTCGATATGTGGCCATGAACAGGGAGATCTGGGAGGGGGGGGGGGGGGGGTTGTTTGGTTACAGGTGGTTGTAATCCGTCCTCATTTTCCTCCTCCTCCTCCTCGCCTTTCACATCCAGTGTCATTGGAGACAACACCTGCCAGTCACTATGCGCCCTGTGATGTGTTTGGAAGTCATTGTCAAAACTTATCTTTTCATTACGAATTTCTGGGAGTGTTTGTTTGTCTGTTTTGTTTTGTTTTTGAAGCATTTTGTTTTCCTTCGGTTTGCCTCGTAATTAATGTCTCTCTCTTTTCCTAAGTTGGATTGTCGTGGAGTATCGCCCTGCGCGTAGACAGGCGCATTCCAGGTAGTCGTGATATATATCGGGTAGGTATTGTCCTTTCTAATATCTCAAGGAGTGAAATATTCGTGAGCTGGACAGTGGGTCGCTGTTTCAAAAATATTGATCAGTGTGTGCGCTTCAAAAAGTTACAATTGCCTTTTTCACCAGTGCTTATTCATTTACCGAGTCTAAATATGATTTGTTAGCACAGCGGTTCAAGGTGTACACTCTTGATTAATCTTGAGGGGAAAAGGTCACATCCTTTTGGTTCTTTTTTAACTTTGGTCTTCCTCATCATTAAATTGGCTTCTCGACGACAAAGAAGCTTGTTGCATGTAATATACCTCCGCCAGGATTTCCTTCTGGTTTCTTTATTGGGGGTGAGGGCCCCACGGCAGTATTCGTTGTTTCTTGATAATCTCCAAGGCCGGGGTGAAACTAAAGATGTCCGTTGAGACAGTCAACAATATGCAGTGTATCAACAACAACAATGACGACAACAACAACATTGACGAAGGCAACAATAATAACAGCAGCAGTAACTGTAGTTGTAGTAGGCAATTGAGCTTCTCGCGATGGAGATACAACACACACACGGGACAGCAACAACGACGACGGCAACACCCGGTCCGCCGCGCCCTCGATGGTATCGACAGGGAGGTCAGACACTCATGGGAGAGCACCACCACCACTGTATCCACTACCACATCTACCACCACGTCCTCTGATTTTCCCGCAGACACCGCTGTGGAATCTCCGGAGGCCTCCGGAGCCAGCGGTGGTCCATTTTGTTTGCCGTCGCAACCCATCCGCTGCTGCCGAGACTACCAGCTTCACCAGCAGCGACAAAAACTACAACAGAAGCCAGGGGAATCCCCCATCACCATCCCAGGGGGGTACTGGTGGACCAAGACTCTGCCCTATCATAGCCTCAACCATCTCAGTTTTTCTGCCGAAGTTCCGGGTGGCACTACGTCGTATTCCGGTAACCATGAAAAGTTTTCAGAGTCGCGTTTACGGCCCTCTCCTTCGAGGGAAGAGGAGGTTGGCCAGCAAAATGCTGCCCGGGAATTTCAAATTGAAAGGTAGGCATTGCTCACGTACTAGTGGAATGCATGTTTTTTTTCCAACATTGCTAAGACTTCTGTAGACTTCGTTTGGTATCAGGTTCTGATATTGTTTCTTATTTTTTCGGGTGACGAACGAACCTGATTTTGGTATGACTGTTTCTTTGCAGGTAACCTTCCGCTGATCCTTGCATACCCTTGTGGTTACTTTTAATTGATTAAGTTCCAATTTTGTGTTGAAATTTCGGAGTTGTGACCGGCTGCGGACTTTTAAAAATTAGTTTATTTTGTTACATACGTAGAGGGCTGTGTTAGAGATTGTATGTCTGTTTCTGTGTGTGCAACTGTGCGTTGGGCGAGTGTCCGTTTGATGTGTTGCGATTGAATTGCCTCATACTGGCTGATAATACATCATTTAACCATGGCAACGGCAAAGTCGTGCTCTGTTCGCAGATCACGGGAGATTAGACAATTCCAAATACGAGACTCATTACACGCAATACCGGAAGTGCCGAATTATAAATATTGATTGTCCTTTTCAAACAACTCGTCATGCTCCGTTCACAGCTATTGTCATTTTAGCAAATAAAAATTGAAAATATAAATTTAAATACTCATAAACAAGGAGTGTGTTTATTTGTTTTTGTGTTGTTTTTTCTTTTTCTTTAAAAAAAAAAAAATCCAGTCTTTCATCGTGACGTGCAGTTTGCAATTCCTGTGTTGCTGGGCAACCTCCTCTGGGGTTAAATTGACAAGATCGGTTTTGGGGTAGTGTAATAATTTGCTATGAATGGTTAGTGTCTTTACATAAATGATTGTCTGGTGATTTTCATCGTTTCTTTGTCAGACTGACCAGGTGGTCGTTTCGTCGAATATTTATCGTTGAATCGGTTATTCATTACTGGATTTCTTTGATGTGTGGATTATGTTGCGAGATAACCACCGTTCACACTACACTCACACGCCAGCTGAACAAGGTCAAGTAACCCATAAGCTCTCCGCACGTAATAGTATGTAGATTAACATTCACACAAAATGGCAGGGCATTCACTCGATGTGACAGACGTAGTTAATAAAACCAGAGACGTGTGTATATTATCACGTTGCAGTCGTATAATTTATCAGCAGATTTAAGACACGGCAGTCGGGTTGTCGCCACAATACCCTTTGTTACTCTTCCATCTCTCTTCCATTCCCACTGATCGGTGCCATGATGAAAGGCAGGTGGTGCATCATCATCATCATCATCATCATCATCATCATCATCATCATCATCATCGCATCATCATCATCATCATCATCATTATTATTATTATCATTAAGAAAGACACATACAGAGAAATGCCCATAAGAGAAGGCATTGATGAAAAGAATGTCTCGCTGGCAGAGGACCTTGAGCTAGTGGGAAGTTCTTGTTGAGGATAAAAATACTTTAAAATTGAAATTACGAGAAGTGCCCAGACAAGATGGCAGACAGTAGAAATTCATCTGCCACTGTGGTGAAAAAAAAAACCCCACAAAAACTACAACCCCCCCCCTCTCTCTCACACACACACACACACACACACACACACACACACACACACACACACACACACACACACACACTAGCACACATACAGATCAAATCACACTTAATCTTTATCATTGTATTCTACGTTTTCCTAGCAAAATCAGTGAAAGGAAGCAACCCAAGGTTTTCACCTGTTACCGTACTGTAACACACAAGAAACGACAGGATGATTCGTTACACAATCTCCTACACAACACACGAAAACAATGCCCTGTAGTTATTATAAGACCTGGTTGTGCCACCTGTAGGCTAAACACTGCACAACCTAGGCACCCCTACACACTAACTTACCTGGCCAGTCTGTGACGTGTCATTTTTCAGGTGTGTGGGGGAGTGGTAGAAATGTGGGGATTTTTTGCTGTTGGTGTTTGTTTTGTTTTTCGAGGAAATGGGAAGGGAAATGTCTTATCATGATTTCTGGAATAGTTCCATAGAAATTGGCGTGAGAAAAGAACCAAAGGATATGTAATGATGGTGGTGGTGGTGTTGTTGTAGGTGGTGGTGGTAGTAGTGGTAGTGCTGCTGGTGGTGGTGGTGATGGTGGTGGTGGTGTCGATGGTGTTGGTGTTGTTGTTGTTGTTGGTGGTGGTGGAGATGGTGGTAGCGGTAGTGTTAAAGTGAAGGTGGTGGTGGTGGTGGCTGGTGTTGTTGTAGGACTGATGCTGCTTAAACACCTTTTCGTAGTGTTGTTGGTGACTTCCTTCACCTCATCCTCTTTCTCTCCCCCCTCCTAACCACCACCCCAATCCCATAGATGTCTTTTGACCTGCTTATAACTTCTTGGAACTTTTGGTACAACTTGGGTGCGGGCAAACTTTCTAAGGACAAACTCCACCGAAGCTATGATTAAAACAACAAGTATAATATGATGAAGCTGTAAGTAGATTCAAGAAGAAAGGAGGCGCAGGAGGAGGAGGAGGAGGAGAAGGAAGAGGACGAGGACGAGGAAGAAGCGGAGGAGGAGGAAGCGGAAGAGGAATAGGAGGATGGGGAAGAGGACGAGGAGGAGGAAGAAGAGTAGGAGGAAGAGGAGGAGGAGGAGGAAGAGGAGAAGGAGGAGGATAGTGTACTGCTGGAGTTGATTAATTACAGGTATTATCTAGGACCGTTCAGGAAGTGATTTTTTTTCTCTGTAACCGAGTAGGTTCAAGACTTTTTCCTTTTTGTTATTCTTTCTGAAGATTGCATGGAGAGAGTAAAAAAAAGGAGGTCCTGCTTCAGAACCCATGTGGCCACAAAAGATGTGTCAAAGGAATAAATTGACGAAGATGCACACTCAGCCACCGGGGATCAATCCGGAGACTGCTATAAAAAAAAGATCCCCCCCCTCCCCCCTCCTTGCACACACACACACACACACACACCACACACACACACACACACACACACACACACACACACACACACACACGCCCCAAACGTGTCGTCACTGTCATCCACGACGCATAGTGTTGCCTGTGTTTGAAGTAGTTAAAATCCTGCAGTCCCTTTCTCTTCCTCCTTCCTATTTTTTTTCCTCCTCCTCCTTTTCAACCTCCTCCTCATTTTCTCCCGTCCCTTCCCTTCCTTCCCCTCCCTTCTCCTCCTCCTCAACCTCTTTCTCCTCAACCTCCCCCTCTCCTCCTCCTCCTCCTTCTCCTCCTCCTCCTTCGCATCTTCATCCTCCTCTTAGTCTCTTTCCTAGTCCTCCTACTCTACCCCTTCCTCCTCCTCCTTCTCCTCCTCCTCCTCCTCTTGATCCTTTTCCTCATCTCCCCCCTTCCCCCCTTCACCTTCTCTTCCTCTCATTTTTCCAACAAGTCCCGGTGTGATGTATGCTAGTCTGGTGTCTTACCACACACATTATAACTCCTCATTGTTTAATTTTTTACAAAGTTGCTCAATAAAACACACTCGACTGTAAGTGTTTATGCATAATGCATGTGTGCACGCGTGCGTCTGTGTGTGCATGTGTATGTTTGCATGTGAATGTGTGTGTGTCTGAGTGTCTGTGAGTGTGTGTGCGCGCGCGTGCGTGTTTGTGTGTGTATGTGGCGGAAAAGCAAGACGGTCAACCAGAGTGGCGTCAGAATGAAAGACTCATAAACCATTCCGTGGTTAAGAGCCGGGCCAATAAATACTGAAGGTCAAACCCATCAATGCATTGCATGATTGGCGTTTTAGGGCGCGATAAAAAGGGCCCAATGCGCCTCTTTTCCTTCCCCCTTTTCGGTGTCGATCATGAACCTTGACTGTGGTGAGATATTGTAACACCAATTACAAACAGCAACGCACAGTCTGAAGGTCGCATTTTATTGTACACAACAAAGTGTCCCTTGTTGTCTCTCCAATAAAAAAGTAGAACTAGCAAAACAAAACAAAATAAAAAAACAAATAAACAAATAACAACAAAAACCCTATAAAATAAACAGGAAAAAGATTTTTTTTTTTTAATTTTTAAATTTTTCATGGTACTAAATATCAAAAAGATATAATGCCAATTTGTCTACAGTGATGGCATGTGTGAAAATGGTAGCAGTAAAGACCGGAAGAACTGATTTTGACGCAATAGTTGAAATAAATGAATAGAGACGTCTAAATGCTGAGCATTATGCAAACAAACAAACAAACAAAAACCCCAACAAAAAGCATAAGTTTTTAATTGTTTTATTTTTTACTATTCAAGATATTCCAACTCCACATTGCAAAAGATTTTACCTTGTTTGTTATCTCCCTTTTTATATCAAAGATCATTTCTTTTGGTTTTCACAATGCCTTACAAATGATGTCACTGAAGGAAAACGGACCAGTGTATCTCATCGATACCTAGTACCAACTAAACTTATATACTTTTTTAAAGATTTGCAAAAAAAAAAAAAAAAAGAACAAACACAAAACAAAACAAAACCAACAGAACCAAAACAAAACAAAATACCCCCCACCCCCACCCACAAAAAAACACAAACAAAAAACTTTTTAGTTTATTATTATAGCTATTTTAGCTATTCCAATTAAAAGTCAGGGGCAAACAAAAGGACGCACTACATCGTGTGGTCTAATTGATGTGATAACGCATGTCACATCATACAAAACCATATCATATCATATATCATACAATACCATATTATATCATTTCATATCATATCATATCATTTCAAATCATATCATATCATTTCATATCATATCATAATCATATCATATCATATCATTTCATATCATATCATATATCATACAATACCATACCATACACTACCATACCATATCATATAATATCATATCATATCATATCATATCATATCATATCATACCATACCATACCATATCATATCATATCATATCGTATCATATCATATCATATCATACAATATCATATCATATTATACCATATATTATTAATTATCATATCATATCATATATCATATCATATCACATCATATCATATCATATCATATCATATCATATCATATCATATCATATCATATCAAATCATACCAAACGATATATCATATCATATCAAATCATACCAAACGATATCATATCATATCATATTAAACACCAACCTTCGTCGTTCGTTTTTTCTTCTTCTTCTTCTTTTTCTTCTTCTTCCAAAATTGCATCTAACTCCTTCCTGTTTTCCGACCCAGATGCAATCAGCCAGGAAAGAGACTCCACTCCACCAAAAGAGACCGACCATACAGTAACAGTAGATGCTCAACAGACTTTTCCATTGCCATACCTCAAACCCCCATAAGCTCGGCTACATCCCGACAATCCAATCAAGCAAATAGGAAGCTACATCATCTGCTTATGTTGCATGACGTGGACTCCAGGCTACACACACCTCACCAAAGACGGCCGCCCCTCCAGCCTCCAACGCCAACCGCTCATCTACCATAATAGATAGCACGCTCGGCTACATCCCGACAATCTAATCAAAGAATAGGAAGCTACATCATCTGCTTGTGTTGACGTGGACTCCATGCTACAGGCACCTCACCAAAAACGGCCACTCCTCCATCCAACGCCAACCGCTCATCTGCCATAATAGATCGCACTGTGTAAGCTGTGAAATCAACCCACAGACCATTAAAATGACGTTCATCATGTTGTTTCCATAAGGAGGTTTTAGTGCGTAAGGAGTAGTTTATAACCGGAGAAGGTCCAGCGATTTAAAAATCATGTCTGAACAAAACAAAACAAAATAAGCCAAAG
>JBCIKM010198304.1:0-23007 GCA_039654465.1 Melibe viridis | reverse complement strand
TTTTATACTTGATAATAATCTTCTCCTGTTTTTCCTGAGTAATTTGATGTATGATAAGCTATACTCATTCCAAATATTTAGTCAAAATTCTATAAAAATGTCAGTGATGTTATGGTCCAAAATAAAGCAAGAGAAATAACTCTGGCAGAGCACCAAAAAAAATTCTGGATGGAATCAGTTAAAACCTTAGATATACAGTTGAAGTTAGAATCAATTTGTTGAGGCATTCACACATTTTCTTCTTCATTTTAATGTGATTCATGTATTTAGACTCACTCAAAAGAGTGTTTTGATGTAGTATTTTAAAAAACGAAAGCAAATATTTCTTCATCTTATCAGATTTTTATTTACACATATACATTAATGGTAGCATTATAATTTCAAAGACACATGTAAATCTTTAATGCATATCAACATACCCTTGAGTCATTGCTTTAATCTATTTCAATAATTGTTGATAATCAATACGCAGTTAAACACAATACGCAATTAAACACAATGTGCCATTTCACCATCAGTGCATTTTCATATCAAATACTTTCTAGTTATGTTAGCGCAGAAAAGAGAAAAAACAGCTGATCATGCAAACTTTTCTTTCAACACAGCTGTTATTTGTCACAAACAAAATAATCAAGTAGGTGTGGCAAAAAAACAACACCAAAGCTTTTACTCTAAATAATCTATCATGTTAGTGAACCTACTTAAAGCTTCACACACACACACACACACAAAAGAAGACTGAACAGAAATTAAACATAATGTAGGAAAATTGTTGCAAGACAAATAGGAATATTGTGGTATTTTCCTTTTCTGTTTGAATTATTTTTCAAGAACTAAAAAAAGAAAAAAGTGGCAATTACAGCTTTCAAGACTAAGATTTTGAACCTCAGGTCAATGTGTCTTACTGTAGTGTTATTTTGAATAGCTTCTGCTAAAAAAAAGAAATAAGCATGTCTCATCCTTCCTAGTTTTATAGAAAAAGACTACAGAAATGCAAACGTTTTGACATTTAATTACGCTGCAATAGACACTTTTGAGATTTTTCCAGTAAATTTTCTATCAAACATACTATGTCATATAACGCAAGAGAAAATTTATGATTTTGTCAATTAACGTAAATGAGAGAACAACATTTTCCTGATGATCTAAAACACTTGAAAATTTTTTTTTTTACACTAAACTGACATGACCATAATGATAGTTTGAAAAATCAGGGGTGCCCTCCGGGTGAACTTGTCGCCGTGTTCTGGAATTGTTGTGTCCTTGATTCAGATTGCCTTGCCCTGATGCATCAAAGGCAGGCTCTGGGTCCATAAACACCTCATCTGGGTTGCAAGCCCAATTGTTTTGGTTGTGCGATGGCTTTGGCGATGGGTAGTTAGTGAGATCAACACAGAGTTCTTGATTATATGATGAATAAAGACCAGGTTTGGCATAATGATGATAATTGTTCAAATTACTGTCACCACTTCTATTGCTGTTACTACTGGCATGCCTTGAATGAGTATATGGGTGAGCATTCTGGCCATAAGTATTATTATTATTGTTGTTATTATTACATTCAAGAGAAGAGTAACGGGGATCTGAATTTACTTCTGCTTCAGTCCATTGTCGGTAGGATGCGGGACTGGAATATAAATCTTGGTCGGAAAATTTGCGCCGTGGAGACTTTGTCATTGTGGCGTTTAAGGAGGGAGAGTTGTAGTGATAATCTGTGTATCTGCCTCCTGAGGAGTCCGTGGAATTATGACGTCTGGCATCACAAACCTCAGCATAAATTGGATAGTCATTTATTGCACCGTTACCAAAGTTCGAAGAATAATTAGGATTATCCACACTGCGAATTCCATTTGTCGCTCGCTGCTTGCCAACTATGTGCCCGTACGGAACTTCTCTCTCTTGCTCCTCATCATGAGCCACAAGAGAATATGAGCCACTAGCTGGATGGTAGCCCTTACGGGTGACGTGCACTGGAGTAAATGTGGAGCCATTTTCAGAAACCAAAGGTTGGCCCTGTGTGTCGAGGAGTTGCCGCAACTCAGGGGCATAGTTTAACAGGTCCAAGTAACGATTGCTGCCTTTGGCCCCCCGGGGCTCCAGATAGCCATGGTGATCATATTCTCCTGCGGCAGGGAAGTCCGCTCGAGATGGGGAGTTGGCAACAGGATTATACTGCTTGGAGTCGGAGTGGTTTCGTTTCCTTTTGATCTTGGTCAGGTCAATGACATGCTGTATAATGAGAAAAAAAACCCAACAAAATATTACAAAATTCATTCACATCACTCTTTTCATTGACTAGGTTCTAAAATGGTAAAATGAAAAAAAAAAATTCCCTGCGATTTAACCCTGAAAAATGATAGGAAATAAAAGTTTTCATAAATATCCAGCGACAAGACTTTTCATTCAGAAAATAAAATACAGAAAAAAAAATCCTTTAAGAATTGAAAAAGTTTTAAGTAACTTATTTCATTCAAAGGAAATGTTACTTGATTGAAGAGTAGGTTTATCAAATTTTGATCTGAAACTGAATGCTAATAAAATCAAAGAACAAATATCAGCTTAAAATTTGAACATGTCAGCTCTATGTGATCAACATAAAATAAACAAAATTGATGTTTAAAGGATTAGATGTGGTGTTGTGAAGTGCTTTAAGGCCTCAGAAAAAAGTGCTATAAAACTATACAATTTTTATTTTGCTTTCTATACATACACAAGCAAAACAAAATTTAGCATTTATGATTTTAAGAAAAGAAGTTCATGGCAATAACAAACTCTAAACAGCTTTTTCAAGAGAAAGAAAAGCTGGTAAGTTTAACCTTCTTAGCCCAATGAGCCTCACATCTGGTTCTACTAATGCCCTCTATGATTTTCAAAGATGCACCCTAATTTAAAACTCATCTTGGAACACATGAAATCTTTTAATTCCAGACTAAGAGGAGTATATAATTTACCTTGTCAGTTGTGCCTAATAAGTCGCTGAGCCTCTTTGCTTTGTCGGACTGAGTTGACCGAACGGATCCACCCCCTGCAGGCAAACAAAGGGAGCCATCAGTCAGTTTGAAAAAAGTTGATAATAAATAATATTGGCAAACATGGCATAAAAGATCTGAAACAGTTCTATAGAAAAAAAAACAACAACATTTGAGCAGGGTTGTTTTTTTTTTCTTGTTTGGTTGCTTTTTTCCAATCTAATTGTATTTTCATGTATTTATTTATTTTTTTCAGGTGGAGGGTGGTAAGAAAGGAAAAGGAGGTGGGGGGGGGGGGTGTCAAATGCATCATGCATATCCAGAGCAGAAGTTTTGTCTCAAAACAAGATCCTTATATAATGAGCACTGCATAACACGTTATAGTATAAGAGAGAAAAGACAAGAATATTATACAAGGATCAGGACTAATCAATAAATGATATGCTTTATTTGGTGGACCACAATTAATACAATAAAAGAACTGCCTAAGGTTCGAGAGTCCTACAGCAGAACTGATTTTATGATCAGCCACTCAGCTGACAAGGCTCTGTAACACAATCCTCTCCATTGACGAGTCTTGTATGTTTAAGTTTTACAAACCGTTTATACTATGGTAGAAAAAGAAAATCAGCAAACTGAACACATTCAACATAAACTCAAAGTGTTAGATAAAGAAACTCAACACTTTTGACATCCAGAAAAAAACTTATCGCTAACAAGAAAAAAGAAACAATTGTTAAAGGTTTTGCAAATTTAGGCGTACAGGAATTGGCACAATTATAACAAGCACTTGAAAGAACCCTAAAAACAAGAAATTATGACGCTATACTATGCATGCTGTTTGCTTCACAGTTTTTATTGCTTGAGGAACAAAGCACAACAACCAGAACAGATTTATTAAAAAACAACTCCTCAGAATTTAACAAAGTTGTCACTCCTCATTTTCTCAGAGACAATGAAGACACCATTTAAGTATATAAAGTAAATAGGCATATTGGCCTGTCCGCAAGCAAACACGAACGTGCTTTGGCCAAGGCACCCATGAAGGGAATAGATTATTCATCAAGCTGACACTTAGGAACCACCCATGTTGTCCATGGCAATCCACTATAGCCTTGGCAAGGGTTCAACCCCACACCCTTTGGCGTGTCAAACATTTTACAAATTGAACGAGGACAGCGGTTTTTGTTTCTGGGCATGCAGTAGGCCTTCTCAACATTGAGAGAATTGTAGCCTGACATTGAAGACCATAGCAGATATCCACTGAGTTCAGAAAGCACAGGAATGCTACAAATGTACCAAGCGGATAATGATGGTTTGATGATGGTAACCAATCTACTTTCCATAAGATGATTGTAATAATGGTAAAACTGCAACAACAACTATACTACAATTATAACAATGATAAGAATGAAAATAAATAAAATAATACTAGTAACTATCATTATAATAATAATTATTGTAATGATAATATTAACATTTTTTTTTTAAACATGCAAATTGGTTGGATATTCAACCTAACTAAAACCACACAGCAAACAATAGATAATAAAGCACAGAGCACATGTTGGCCACATGTTGAGTTTTCTTTCTTTCATGTGGTCACAATCTCAAGAGTTGAGTTGGGACTTAAAACAGTCAGACAGGCAATCAACAAGAATTTAATTGTTTTATCTCATGCACAAGTCCACATGCTTTAATTTTCAAATCAAACTCAAATCTTGAAAGATAAGTATCAAGAATGACAGAAAATCTTATACCTATCAAAGAATTTGTTTCATGATATGTTCAAGATATGTTTGAACAGACAGGAAAGAGAAAATATCTATATTTTCAATATATCAATAATAAAACAATACAGAACTCAACAACAAGCATGACAACAGTCTAAAGAAATGAAAAATTCACCAACAAAAAACAAGAAGAGATTTAAAAAGACAAAACAGGGTTTGTTACTACTGAGGCAACCAACCACACCAGCCATATATATGTTCTACCTGTTATGGTTTGGCATTTTGGGGTAAATAGACCCCTGGTTTCCGCCGTTTCCTCGTTCTCTTCCTCTTCGTCTTCGCTCATCCACACTCCAAGTTCGCTGTTCGCTGCCTCATCAGTGAAAGCAATGTTAGTGAGACCCATTGTTTTCTCAGAGGTGTTTTTGGACATTGATGTTGATATGTGTTTGTGATGAGTTCTATTCAATTTTTTATTTTTCTCTTTATTTTTTGAAAGGAATGAATGAGCATGATTCTTGTGAGTAAGATTTTTGGATGAGCAATCATCAAACACAGAAACATCATCTAAACTATAAGATGGCCAATAATCATTTAGACAAGGAAAGGAAGCTGAAGTGGGAAAAACATTTTTGTCTGGAGATGTTATGGTATGACATTTTTTTGATGCAATTGAATAAGAATGCAATCTCTTTGGTTTTGCTTGGGAATAAGTCAAATTGTCTGTACTATTAAGGCCATTATTCTTCTGTTTGTTTTTCAAAACAGTTCTTGTTTTCTTGGTTTTTAGAGAATGAGGAGTCAAAGTTGTTTCATGAATGGAAAGTTTATCATTTCTCAAATCCAGTGGAAGAACGGTATCTGATGAAAAATGAAGTCTTGAATTCTTAAAACAGGTGATGCATTTATCCTCTGTTTCAGAGCGGAATTGGGCACCGATTGAGCTGTCAATATCAACACCAGGTTTTAAAAGAATTTCATTATTGTTATTATTATTAATCAATTCATAACTAGAAATCTTATCATCCTTAGCATTTGGTGAATCACAAACTCTATCAGGGCTTTGACTGGGCGTCCTGAACCCTCCAGGATGACTGAAATGTCTCTTTCTAGTCATGTTGGATTTTAGATATGTTGAAAACAGATGTAATTTACATTTTCTTTTCTTTTTCCTAGTTAGTAACTGACTTTGAGAGGAATGAGAATTAGTGACATTGACTTCATTGAAAACATGTGGATACTCCCCAGGGTGATCATCATAGCCCGATTTTACACTAAAATCTTCATTGCAGTTTGGAATTTGAGGTATCTGAGTATTGCTAGGCAATAAATAATCATGGTTTTGAACATTCCCATTTAAAAGCTCGCTATCAAGAGTTGAGAACTGGTGGTATATAGAGGAAAGTTCAGACTGGCTATTTTCATTGTACATCGGAAGACTGTGATATTCGAGGTGTTGTGAGGTTTCTAGGGCAGGGAGAGTAGAGGATATTAAATCATTATTGGCCAGCTCGTATGGTTTAGAATATGTTTCTGATGAATCCCATGGACGGGAATAGTTTGCATCATGGTGATTGTGCGTAAGATGAATGGGGTTCATTATTGGCAACTCAGGCAAAGGACGGTGACTGTTAGGGTGATTGGATAGAGCAGCATTGGGAATTGGAGGAGGTGGATGATGAAGATGATGATGAGGATGACGACTCATGCAGGGGAGGGCTGTGGAGGGAAGAGAAATAAAAACCAAAAGGCCATGCAGCATGCAACCAAAGACGAATAGAAAGCAGCAGGTGAACTTAGGATAAAAAACAAAAACAAAAAAAAAATTAAAAAAAAGAAAGGGAGGTGCAAATCTTAAAATTTTGTTCAACAAAACACCAGAAGGTGGCATAAGCAAAACTGAATTAACTTTTACATAAAAAATAGAAAATTTGCAGGGAAAAAATAAAAAACAGAACAAAAAAAACAAAACAGCTCCATTTAATCAAAAAGTTATTCATAATTGAAAAAAAATAACAGTAAAAAAACAAAACAAAACAAAATGAAACAACAAAAAATAAATAAATACTAAGACGAAACTTGGAGGGGGAAATAATGTACTGAATAAAAATTTGAATTAAATAAAAAAAAAAGTATAATTGTGGCATCAATGTTACATAAGGAACAAAAAAACACTGAATTGTGAGAAAGTGAAGAGGTGAAAGGTGAAGGGAGATCACTCGTAGAAAAAAAAACAATTTGAGAAACAAAATTGAAACGTAATAATTGATTTACACACAAAAGAAAGGCTTATGGCAAGTTGTGTTTAAGATTAAAAATTCTTTTCAGAATGTGAAAGCAACAAAAGAGGACAAAACAAAGCACAAAACTGGTGTCAGGTAGTCTTTCAATCTAACAAGCTTTTAGCTTTGTCATTTTCCATTGATGGAGTACTGAGTTAAGCCAGTCTAACACATTGGGTGAAATGTAGAAACCTCTTTCATTGAAGTCTCTTTGTTGATGTTAATTTAGGGAAGCTAATTATCTAATTTTTTTTTCAAAGAGTGCGCCAATTAAAATATAGGGAACCCCACTGGAAAGCTACAAAAAAACTAAAAAAAACCAACAAAACTTTCACAAAACTTTTACAACAACAGATAAGGATTGTTGGTGATATCGATGGATGATGATTTTTTTTGCATATGAATCTTATCTGAAGAGATGGATTTGTATGTGTGGAATATGTAATCAAAAACATTCAGAAGTTGGGATACAGGATCAAAATTTGTAATATAAGATAGTGAGAAAAAGAAACCCTTAAAGAGATGAAATTATTTTAAAAATCATTACATGCAAAAAATATAACAATTATGAGGGTTTTCAATTTTTGTTTTTTGTAAAGAAATTTGCTTAAAAACGGTATTCATAATTGAAGTTGGATCAGGAAAAACAAGGAGTTTCAAAATTACAGAGACAGATGTAAAATAGTGAAATACTAAATATGTGGGAAAAAAAGTGGTTCTCCTTACCATCAACTGACAACGGTGAAAGACATGCAATTTCTTCAAAAGTCATATGTAGACATTTCTCCTCGAACTCCTCCAGAGTGCTTAATATGTCTGCAAAACACGGCCGCTCCTCAGCGTCAAAGCTCCAGCACTTTCGCATCAAAGAGTACCTGAATATAAGTTCAACACAACATAGCAATATTATTAAATGTTAACATTACATTACATAAGTTCATTCAATAAATGAGAACAGTAAAATGAATTGTAAACTCCCCGTCAGAATTCATCAAAATCTTATGGGGGTAAAACAAAACATAAATAGGCAATAGTGAAAGAATACCACAATTTCCAAAAAAAAAACCAAGTGTAAAATAATAAGACAAGACTCACATTTCATCTGCACACTTCTCAGGCCTCTCCAGTTTGCCGCCTGCCCTGACAAAATGCAAGACCTCGATGTTGGTGCGGGCAGGGTATGGCTGTTGGCCCAGCGTCACAACCTCCCACATCATCACACCAAACGCCCTGAAGACAAAACAGTCGTAAAATCTTAATTGGTGGTAGACGGGAGCAGTCATTGAGAGTGATAGAATTTCCAAATATTATAGATAAATAATTGTGCACGTAAAGCGTCAAGAAAAGGACAAGAAAAGCCATTGAGAAAGGTGAATAAATAGATAAAGGAAAATAAAAATAGTCATAAAAAGTTGGTTGCCATGTTTTACTCACACAACTATAAAATCTCAGATCTGTCAGCTACAGTCGAATTGCACACAACTTTAAGCAGTGTCTGGACTTCATTACCCTTAGATTGAAGTATTAGTCACACAACAGATAAAGCTGACACAAATGTTGACAGCAATATTCATGTCTTTTTTTTTGGTAGACGAAGATGAAGAAGAAGAAGAAGAAGAAGAAGAAGAAGAAGAAGAAGAAGAAGAAGAAGGATTAGTAGGTGGATGGACGGAGGAGGAGGAGGAGGAGGAGGAGGAGAAGACAATCACAGCTTTGAATATGACATATCTGCATGATGACATTTCACTGAGTACTGTGTTTTCAATTGGAACTAAAAATTAGTAGAGAAACTGCTATATCTGCTTTAATGATTTTGTAAGGTACTCCTTTTCATTTAATTAACTTGAAACTCAGTGGAGAAAATAACTCTATTGGGAAAAAGACATTTTCAAATATCCATTTTCAAAACCAAAGAGTTCAACTTCATTTTAAATTTTGAATGATTTCTACCTGCGATTTCAATTTATTTACCAAGGATTTAAAGAACTGTATCAGATAACAGCAATCATGGACAAAACTTACCAGATATCAGACTGGGTGGTGAAAAATCCGTCTACTAAGGATTCTGGGGACATCCACCTGACAGGAAGAAGTCCCTCTCCTTCCTTTCTGTAGTAGTCGTTTTTATAAATGTCCCTTGCAAGACCAAAATCTCCTATCTTGACAACCATACTGCTAGGAGACTTTGATGAGACCAGACAGTTGCGAGCAGCCAGATCTCTGTGATTTAAAATCATTAACATAATGATAACAGTGATAATAAAAATAATAATAGTCAGTGTTTACAAAAAGCTTTTAACACATTCAGATACATCCCAAAGTGGTTAACAAGAAGAATTAACAACAAGAAGTGACGAAAACATTCCCTCGGTAAATATATGATTGTGCATAAACTTTAGGGACAGACTTTATGGTACAGACTAAACTAATCACAAATGAGTAATGAGACTGTTAAAAACAGAAGTTTTCAACTAATTTAGAATTTGATGCAGCCATATTTAATGATATCCAGATAAAATGTATGAATGATCTGTTTTCTGTGCAGTTATCTTGATATTTGCAAAAAGAGCTAACGTATTACAAATTGGTCTCCTGTGCATTTACAATAATACAAAAAAGAGTTCACATCTTACCTATGCAAAAATCTGTTTCATGTATAATTATATTCATATATGTAAAAAGAGCTAATATCTTCCTTACCTATGTACAAAATGCATATCCTCCAAGTATTTACAACCCCTTGCCACGTGAACACAAATTTTGACAAGTTCTGGAAGCATGAGCTTAGCAGGTGTTGTCTGAAATGACAGGAAAAAAACCCATTTAGTTGTATTTCACACATGAAAGATGACCAAACCCCCCCCCCCCCCTGAAATTAATAGCTGTATTCAATGGAAATTAAAAGAAAAGTATTTAAGTTTATACACAAATGTTTTCTTGCACAATTTCAGAGCAAAATAACAATAATAACATGCACAGACAAATATTTTCAAATCTTATGTTTTAGAGAGAAACATTTCCAATTTTACTTTGATAAAACGGCTTGAAATCAGATATGTTGGTCAGTGGAGAATGTTTAAATGGTTAAGAACAAGACTCTTAAAATAAGTTGCGTTGGTCACTGAAAAAAGTTTGAACAGTCCAAATAAGATCCCAAAGTCTTACAGAAGTTGCTCGGCAGCTTCTTATAAACGACAGCAAGTCTCCTCCTTCCATAAGTTCCATGATAATGAATTGTGGGTCGTTATCCAGGCAAACGCCAAGCAGCTTCAGAATATGCTCATGTCGGAAGTTCTTCATCAGCAAGGCTTCCTTCAAGAATTCTTGCTTTTCCTGGTCTGACGCGCTCTTGCGTAGAGTCTAAAACGACACAAAGAAACCATGAGATGAACAACAACCCCAAAATCCTCTTAATTTTAAAGTAAAATAGTCATGAACTGCAAGATATTGCTCATAACAGGAACAACTGGAGGTTAATCACACAGTGGAAGGCAATAAGTCAATGGTTACGGGAGGAAAAAATAATTCAGTTGCTTGTCATGTAAGTCATTCCCTTTAATCATGTTCTTTAAGCTTTTGCTCCTTATTCAATCAATCGAACTTGCAACTGTTGTTAATTAAACCTTTAATCATGGTGCTTAAAAAACAAACAAACAAAAAACAAACAAAAAACTACAAACCTTGACAGCACATTTTGTTTCTCCAGACTCATCGCCCAGGATATTTTTTGCCACACCTTCAAACACTTCTCCAAAAGCTCCGCTTCCAAGGAAAGTGTGCAAGACCAGTTGGCTTCGACTGAAGTGAGGAAGTTTGGCAATTTCCTCATCTGTGCACTGAATGCTACATGGATAAAAATTAAAGGGTGAAAGTTGTGATTGGGTTAAAATGTAAAATGAGCCCAGGCTTAAAATAAATCATTAGAAGGATTAAATTGAATAGCTGTGGTCTATGTACGGAAATAAAAGCAAAAGGATTGATGTTGATGAAAATTGTTGATTAATAGGCTCCAGATAATTTATTGACTACAATGGTTCTCTCTGGAGGTTAAAACTAGTCCAAAGACATATGAAAATATTTAAAGCAAGCAAGATGTGGAATCATTAAAATAAACCACATTATTAGTCTAATGGTGGTACCTGATTGCGTAGAGCGTGTTGCTCTGTTGGAAGGTGGTGTGTGGCAGTTCCCTGAGGGTGGCCAGTTCCGTGTCCGGGCCTCGAACAATGAACTGATGGGTTTTGGTCTTCTCAAACTTCTTTCGGATAACTGGAAATATAAAAGTAAGGTTTGTGAGTTATTTTTTTTCTTTTTTTCATAACACAAAGTACCCGTGTCATAAAACATAATCTTATCTTATCTTCAGACTATATTAGGATTATTATCCTTAAGTTGTATTGTGATATTGTGTAATATTTTATATATCATCACATAGCATTAAGAATTTCTAACTTTCATTCAAGCCAACCATTCCCCAATCATCATAATCATGTTTCACAGATTTTAACTCATCATCAATCTAAAACTTACTGCCATCAATAGAATTAGATCTATTCAACAGCTGCTTGTTTTCTTAACCTTCTTGGCCTACTTATGGAAAAAAAAAAAAAAAAGACAAAAAAGGGAAATAATTACCAAGGACGACCACCATTACAATCATTCCCACCACCAGGATGATGCCGACAATGATTCCAATTGTCCATTCATACTTGAAGGAACTATCCAAGGCTGATAAGAGAAAAAATGGAAGAATTATTTTTTGATGGGAACTTAACCCTTTTAGTGCCATCTGTGAGCAAATGAAGAGCCCAATCTAACTTTTTAAATACCAATTTAGCTTTTCGTCTGCACAAAAGAACATTTTCTCTTTCGTTGCAATGGTACAGTCAGCCAATAGTTTTTTAAACATCCCCTGTTTTTTTTTTAGTCTGCCGCTAATTTTACCTACGTTTCTCAAATCTTTTCCCACATTAAGAGGCTTAAATTATTACGTAATGGAGACAGTAAAAACTTTTTTTAGGTCATCATCTCGGCAAATACTGGGCTGTTTCAGAAATATGCTCTGCTGGAAGTTCTTACTTCCTCAACTCATTTATGAATACAACTCCAACAGTAACATCCAGTTAAAGAAATTTCAATTGCTATTTCATATTTTATACAAGTGAGGGTGAGACAAAGGTGAATGAAATAGCTCCTATTACATCAAACCACAAAGTACCTTTCCCGTAAGTTGCCAAGAAAAGTGTGCTGTTATCACTGAAAGGTCCTCTGCCGTGTGAGTTGACTGCAGAAACACGAAACATATAGGAATGGCCATGGTCCATTTTGGAGTCCTCCACCACCCATTCCTCTTGAGGTCCTTCATAGGCAACTTTCCATATGTTTTCATCTGCATCCCTATTAAATCAAGTCAGTTGGGAAAAGTCTGTTATACAAATATTTCTGAACAGAGGAATATTATAAAGTAACAATTGCAGGGATATTAACATTTTAATAATTGCCTTTAAAAACAACATTGAACACTAACCAATGGCTGGCAGGCATGAAATATAGGAAAACCTTTGTAGCTTTTTAAAAACAAATTCAATTTTCTTTATTCATTTAATCAAGAACAGTGATTTTTTTCCGAGGAAAAAATACAAAAAAAAAACCAAAACCCCAAAAATAATACATCAACCATTTAAAAAAAACAAACACATACCATAACTCTTATTGTTCATCTAATTTTTCTTTTTTTCAACTGCAGTATAACTAATCCCGAGCAATTTAACATTCCAAAATTAGATAACAAAAAAAAAATAGACAGCTTCACAAGTTAGAGAAGCTAACATTTTTTTAAAGTGCATTCTGACCTGTACTGCAAAATGTAATTGTCAATGGCTGCCCCGTTACCATCAGGCTCCACCCAGGAGACTTCATACTCGCCAGTCTCCATTTGAGATACAGCTGGAGGTAGGGGCTGATCTGGTACCGTCACTGCAAGGCCAAAAAATTAAAAAAAAAAAAAAGTTTTCCTTTCATTCAAGTTGACAAATTATGAGATAAAATCTTTACAAATTATAAAATAAAATCTTGTATTATAATCACACTTTTGAAAACTTCAAATTTTTTTTCCTTTTCAGGGAATTCAAACCTTAGTTTATTTGTTGAGTTTATTAAACTGGGTGAAAACATTTGTTTTCATAAGATGAAAATAGATAATATTCTTTTGGCGACTGACCCAAGATTCTATGCAGGGGCAAATCTTACTTTTTCACCCCTACCCCCTACCTCCCAATCAAATCCTTTTCTAATGTGCTTCCTGTTTTCAATGCAACAAACAAATAAAAAACAATGAAAGAAAACTGGGATCCAGGAAGAGTAAAGCAAGAAAAACTTCATCCAATAGTTTGTACAAACCTCTTCCATGGACTTTTAAGAAGATAGTGCTGTTGTCACTGTATGGCCCTTGGCCATGGGAGTTGATAGCTGTGACACGAAACAGGTAGGAATGGCCGTTGTCTAGTTTAGAATCACTCACTAGCCAACGCTCCTTGGGCCCCTCATATGCATCCATCCACAGTTTTTCTTTGACATCTCTGAGAACGTAAACCAGTTATAAACATGAATTAGCAAAACTATGGTGTAGATAATGTCCTTAACAAAATTCAAATTAAGGGTCTTTCTGTTTGTTTGCTTGCTTGGGTTTTGTTTGTTTGTTTGTTTGTTTGGTTTTTTTTGGGGGGTGGGGGGGGGAAGCACTGTAGTGCAGTCCCTAAGGTACTGAAGGGTATGATGGAATTCTTGATGGTGCCATCATGCAAACCTCACGGTGGCACTGCACTACGGTTGCTGCCTAGGTTGTCCCAGTCCCTTGGAATAGACCCAAGAAACAAAGTTTCCCTACAGAATGAACAATGAATAAAGCAAATTTTATTTTATTCTTATTTTTTTTTTTACATGTGAGAATAACATTATTGCACTATTCTTATAGCTGCCTTGTGGTAAATTGGCTAATTGGTCTTTATCAATGAGCAGATCCCACCAAGGCAACAGCAACTATTGTTTGGCTTAAGATTGAGTGATACCCCTTGCATTTCTCATTATGCCACGCAAGATTAGGCACGGTGGACTGATTCCCTACCTGTCCTCATTCCTTGTGATTCAGAGTTTTCCCCGGCTCCTTGGAGCTGCTGGGTCCCAACACTGCTTAGGCAGCATGAAGGGATATTTTGGATAACAAAACAAAACTATCCTTATAGATTTGAGAAAAATCAGAACCTAGAAGTAGGCAGAGTATTTTGTCTTTTAACTAAAATGACTTGAGATATCTGGACCCTTGGTTACCTGTACTGAAGTGTGTAATTTTCGATGGCAGCCCCATTGTCATCAGGTTCCTCCCACCACACCTCATAGCCCCCTGAGTTGGTCTGAGCAAACGTGGGAGGGTACGGCTTACTGGGTATAGATGCTGGATGGAAATAATAACATCAACAAATAATAATGTGTTTAAAAATCTTACGTAAACAGATTCAAAATCACGCATCCTTGCAAATACATAATAAAGTGATCCTCCCAAAAATCAAAGCAGAAAATTCCTAAAGTGTTTATTTGGAATGAAAAATGGTAAAAAGTGAATCTCACACGCATGAAAAAAGTTCAATTATTGGTCTGATAAATCTGCTTATAAAATGCAAAAATACATTATGGAGAGTGGATATATTTCCTCACACGGCATATATACATTAATTAAAAGTATAAATCCTCTTCTTTTCTATATTTATACAGAACATTAAAGGATTTAGGCTAAATTGAAAAGAAGCCTTGAATCTTCTTGCAGTTTTAATTGTAGGTCTTAGGTCTGTAGAGCAGCACAAGACCCACGATGTGTTTTACAAATCCATTTAGAATATTTTACACTTATTCTTACTGAAAGTCTGAGTCAAATGAAAGGAAAATTTCTTACACAGTGTTTTGTAGGTGAAGAGCTTCTCATCTGAAGGCCATTTATATAGAGCATTAATAAATGGCAGACCTTTATAATTTGCTTGAATTCCAAAAGTGTACAAGGTATTTGGTTCAAGATTCATGAGTGTTTCAACAAATTCTTTTGTACTTTGGTTCCGATGATTGCCCAAACCTAAGTGCCAATCAAGCTTGCCTGATGTAACCTGGAAGAGTAAAGAGCAAAATTTAGGTTTGGCCGTGTTGGGAAAAACAAAAGGGAACATAAAATCCTAATCAGCGGTCTACCGTGTTAGAGAAAACATCACATTAACTCTATAACAAAAGTAATGTGTTATAAAAAATCTTCAACATGTTTTTTGCTCGATAAAAGAAAGAAGGAATGAACAGAAAGTATAATACCTTTGCAAATCGGATTGTATGTATTCTGATACTGTCATCTGAAGGGATGCTCCATTTGACGACAATACTATCGTGCGTCCTTGAAACAAAAGAGATTGGTCCAGGCGTATTAAAGGTCCTCACCTGGACCGGATGGGAAACATTACACAATGACCTGTCCATTGGGCAGGTTTGTATCTGTCGAAATAGAAAGTGGATAAAAATGTAAGAGTGATGATATAAAAGAGGATATGGAGGGGAGATTAAAATCAGAAAAAATAAAAGAGTAATATAAATGCTGACAGAGAGAAGAGGATGGCCAAAAATTATGCAGAGAAGGTGGACAGTGGAAAATGAGCTAAATATATTTGGTCATAAGTGGGGCATACATGGGGCACACCCAGAGGCTGACCCAAGACTGGGGTTGAAGAGATTCTTTGCTACTAACTGACATGTCAGAGGGCATAACAGGCATTGTATCAAGTGAGTCGATATGGATGATATTTATATGCAATATGAATGTACATCCAGCTTACGGTTCTATAATATGCACTTTAACTACTTTTTGTAATGTATTACCATATTAAGGCAACCATTAAAGTGTCTTTATCGTTCTGATTTTCTCATCCTTACGTAGCATATTTTCTTTTATTTTTTCGGCCTTATGTTCCCATTCAGACAGAGCAGCCCAGGCTTTCCATCTAACTTTTTGTTGATAAATGATTTGATGTATGAGGTGAATAACTTTAAAGTGAACTATGTACGATCAAAATTATGGTCTCAATGTCATTTGCACATGTATTGGATTAAAAAGAGAGATGATTGATTATTTCTTGATCTTTTTTTTTTGTCTATAAAGACTTGTTTTTAAAAGGCTGGACTAAATAAGCATCACACTCACGCTTATGCTGTATGTATGGTTTGGTCTCAATCCTCGGATGTACATTTGCATGCCATCGGTATTGGTACCGATGAATGGCATCTCTTTCTGTTCCAAACCTTGAGATGTCAAGGTGGAATATTGAACCGTATAAGAAAGCTCATCAGCAGGGCCATTGACCACCTCAGGCCCCAACCACTTCACTGAAATTTTCTCAGGTGTCATTGAAAAGGCAGTCAAATCTCTAGCATTGAAAGGAACTGCAATGATGAGAGGGGGGGGGGGGGAATATATAAGGTGACTTTAAAAAATAGATTTTAGCAAAAAAAAAAAAAAAAAAAAAAAATACAATATAATATTCACAGGGGCAATGAAAAGTTTCCACCTATTTAATTGAACACAACTTTAAAACCACGGTACAGAAACATTCCAGATTTTGTACCTAAAAAGTTAAGAGAACAAACAATGGTGACCCCTTTTTTTGACAACTATTTCACTGCTTTATTTTGGCAAAGAACAACAAAATGGTACTCAGACATACAGTTTTAGCAAAGTGTAAGCTTTTCACTGCTTTTGGGTATATACTGAGCCTTGGTTTTAGTTTGCATAAAAACCTTAAAAATGTTCAGATATTCTTGTAAGATTATATAATTAAGAGTACAAAAATAATTTGAAATAAAAGCAAAATTTACATTACCTCCAACTTGGGTTTTAACAAAGATGGGGCTCCCCATCTGCTCAGACAGGTAGTCTGTGTAGTAGTTGCTGACAGCAACTTGAAAAAGATATTCAGAGAATGGCTGCAAGCCAGATACGTTGACCAGAGGGTCGTAAGACTCCTGAAAAAGTTGGAAAAACTTTTGATAATGCCATGAAGTCATTTATCTATGACAAAGATTTTGTTGGAGTGGTGGATGGCTCAGTTGGTCGGCTTGCTGTTTTGGCAGCGTCCAGGCAATTGGTGCCATGGCAGGCAATGTGTTTGATTTATTTGCCAAATATAAAAAAAAACAAAACAAAAAGGATTCAATTATCTTACAAGCTTCAGAAATTTTGTGTTAGTCAGCAGAATTTTTCTTTCACTTAATTTAAATAATGTTTTCATTTACTTGAAAGATTATACCTGCGTTTTTACTGCTTCTATGATATTTTAATGAATTGTTTGCTCTGTTAATGTTTTTTTTAAACAAGAATTCTGGGATTGGTGTGGTCTATCAAGTTCATGAACTTCAAATACCTTCATAAGGCACGCTGTTATCTCAGCTTGGCAATCGATGGGTGCGGTTCCAATTTTAGTGTTCATCACTTGCCGATAGTACACAGTATATTTGTCCATAGGAGTGCTTATCTTCTGACAGGCCACTGGACGGACAGGAGCCGTTAGATTCAAAGCAATGTATGTGCTGTTGACATGAATCTGACGGACAGTGGAGTTATAAGCACCTGGGTCCAGACAAGATGAGTCTATGGGGGAAAAGAAGATGTACAGTCACTTTCAAAACTTTGTGCTGACATTCTCTTTCAAAAGAGACTTTTTTAGTGGAAAAAAAGATTTTCAAAAAGGAGAAAAGCACATGAGGATATGATAAAATATATCCTATGAGTGGAAAAAAACCCCAACTAAATAATTGTGGCTGAGTCTAACCTAAAACCTGCCTACAAACATTCTTATTAAGAGTTCATATTAAACGCATATTAAATGATATTTCAGTTTACGCAAAGGATAAAATACTGATACAGGGTGCTAAAACAGACCACATCAAATAAGAGTTTGGAAAATTGAAATTTCTTAAAATAAAAACCAATAAATCTAAGCAGTACATGGACCAAGAGCTGTCATTTGTAAGTCCTGAATCTCATTGCACGGTTAAGGTAAAAAAAAAAGAACAACTAAATGTTAAGAAATTTTGAGCAAAAGAAAGCAAATGAATAAGCATTACTTAAAAGAACCACTTTTAAGAAGAAGACAAAATATTATTTTCTTGTTGTTTTCTACATATGTATGAACTATCTTACCCATTTTGTTGTGTTTGTGTCAGATTTGATTCAGAGCTAATGCTTTCCTTTACATACACAAGTGTAATGTGTTAATTGTTCCTTTGTATCAATGAGTAGAAATCTATAATATTTGTGTCCACACCCTTAGGCTATTAATATCTTTACTTTGTCTTACCAGGTAAAGGCTGTAAGTGAGAGCCATAGCCAACAATGTCAAGGACGTTTGGGATTTGTGTCTCAATATTTATCTTTTTATTGCCTTTCTTCAGGCTGAAAAGCTTTCCTTGAGATTTACTGTATAGTGAGATTTGAGTGTGGTCAACAGCCAGTAACTCTGGAGCTGAATCTGAAAGAAATAAGTCACAAAATGGTCAAGACAGTACTTTGACTATGAACAATTAAACATCCAAACAATCTTTAGAAATTTTTTCTGTATTTCAACAAATAAAATTAAACAAACCAAATAAAACAAATGACGACAACAATAACAACAAAAACAACAAAATCAAAATTTTGTGTGTTATTTCTGAAATTTAAAAGGTATTTATTTACTATAACCTATGTCAATACATCCCCCTTTTGTCTTTAGTTTTTCATCCTCCCATCAGTTTACGCTTGTTTTTCATATTTTAAATATTATAGTCTTTACAAGAGACAAAGTCAATTTACCGAGACCATCAAATGAAGGAAGAGTCATGATCTGTTCACAGTCACAGCCTTGGATATCAGAGGAATAAAGAGCTTTTGTAGTCTTATCTGTGAACACAATACGTGTTGCTCCTTCTCCTGATCCATAGTCGATGGCAATGGCAGGGGCTACGTCCATGGATTCTTGGCAGGAACAAGACCTCTTTGATCGGATGCTGGAGTCAAAAAGAGGCTGGACCATCTTGGAGTTCAATTGCAGAAGCATGATTTGACCTTTGCCATCTGAACCTACTTCTGACCACATGAGAGCACTGAAAGGAAAGAAGAAAAGAGTATTTCAGTCTCAAAAGTTTGCTTAATTTAGAACAATTTTCATATACCAAATTTGAATTAAAACAAAATTCCTCGAAAGTTTCAAATTCATTTGACATCATTGTAGAAATATCCCAATAGGTCTACCTGCTGTAAGGATCCACCACCACAGTCCCAATAGAAGAACTCCTTTGAATCAACTCGGCATATTTCTCCTGGTCAATATTGTAGGTCATGATGAAACTCATTTGGCTTCCCTTGCTTTCCACAATGTAGAGAGTTCGACTGATCCAGTCGATGGTGATATCTTTTCCAGTCCCTTTGAGTTTGGTTAGCTGAAAAAATTAGAGAGCATAATTTATTCACTTTGAAAAGTTTGAGAAAACAAAATTTTCAACTCACAGATGAAATGATATTATGCAAGCAAGAACTTGTAATCTTAGTTCTGTCTTATGAGGTTCAGTAAGTCTCAACCATTTGTTAAAATTAACAATAATGGTAACAAAAGTAATTATGCACCATGTAGAAAAGACTGCTGAAAAACAATTATATTGCTGCAGCCTTTGAACAACATCAAATTAAAGATTTGAAATAATCTCAAACGTGACAACTGCAATAAACCTCACCTCTATTGGAGAATTTTCAGTTCCTTCATACAAAAAGTTTCTCCTTTGCCCAATCCAGAAAATCCTCAGAGGATCATGAGACAGATACGTGACAGCCTCAGGGACAATGTCAGACAAGGATGTTGATGAATTCAATCTACCATCCATTTCTGTCAACATCAACCCTTTCTTTGAAGCCAACAGTAAAGTTGGGATAGGATTCAAGGCTTGGGAAGAAAAAAGTATTCATAAAGTCAAAATTTGTTATCAATACTTGAAAACAACCTCCTATTTAAAAGGTTGTAAAAGGAATGGGTGGCATAAAACAACAATAATTCATCTTAAGCTTTATAGAATTCTTTGACTTTGAATAACGGGCATGCTTTAATTTAATGATATATTTTGATACCTGGGAAAAAATTGTCGTATACAAAATATTTTTTTTACCAGAATACTAAAAAATACATTTTTTTTTTTTTATTGATCTCCCATTTTTTCTTGAACACAAAACAATAGAACATAGTTTTCAAGATGTTAGAGTGCTCTTTGGTTGGTGAAAATAAAATTCTCTGGTGAAATGGATGAGTAAGTTATCCACTTTGTAACCATTTAGGAAAGCAAAATATAAAAAAAGCCCATTTCTCAACCACTCTTACCATCAGTTGTGGCTGATTTTGTTTCTGACGGAGGCCCACAGCCAGCATCATTGCAAGCAACAACCTGTATTGGATGTTATACAAATAATTTGCTTACAGTAACAAACTGCTTTGATAAGACAGATCCAAAACTCTCAAAAGGCCTGATAAAATTCAACGCTCTGAATTTTTTATGGCAATTAAAAGATGTGTCTATTTGAATATGAAAATCCAAACAAGTGTTGAATTACAAAAGCGAAACTGCAGAACAAGTGAAATTTCTAGCCTGGACAGCTAGCTTAAAAAAAAAACAAAAAACAAAAAATATCAAGAAATAAGACAATATTGGGTAAAATACTTCAGAAGAAGTAATAAGCCAGAGATAAATTTGACCAAACTTTAACAACCCCCTCCCCCAAAAAAAACAAAACAAAACAAAATTAACATCAACCCAAAATACAAACAATACAAAAATCAGCAACATCATTAACAAAAAACAAAGCAACCCCCCCCCCCAAAAAAAAACAAAAACAAAAACAAAAAAAACCCCAATAATTTTGCTTTATTCTAATACTATTGCCATGTCAAATATTTTCACACAAAAAAACCAAACAAACAAACCTGCAAGTAGTTATGGGGCAAAACAAGAAGACAAAAAACTTACATTGAAGTGGTATGATTGGGATTTGATCAAATGTGGCAGGATGAAATGCCTTGCTGTGCCGGAGACCCGGACAACTTTCAGGTCTTTGATTTCGTTGCTGGATCCAATCCAATGTTTGACCATGTGGTGACTGATGATGCCATTGGTCAAATGTGGAGAATTCCAACGAAAATCCGCAGCTAATGACTGCACAGAGACTGTAGCATTTTTGAATGGCTTTATATATACTTCAGGTAGGAGTGGAGCTGTTGGTTCTGTCAGAGACAAAAATTAGTTAAAATGAGTTCATCTAATTGTTCTGCAAGTAAGAAAAAGCAAAAAAAAACAACAACCAAACAAACCCTGAGATGGCAAGGTGGGCCATGACAGCCCCCTACCTCCCCCCCTCCCTCCAAACTCGCCTCTTTCCACAGCCAATTGACCCTAGGCGAGGAAGCAAAGTGACCCCAATCAGAAAGCATAGCATAGCAAGTAGGATTTGTCACAAAACTACTATGAGAATTCATAGAAAAATCCAGGCTCCTCCATAATTGTTTTTTTTTTATATATATATTTTTACAGCATCGCTCTCTTTTTTTATCAGAAAATTCTTTTAATTCCCAATTTTCCATCACTGCACAAATATCTCTGACCCAAACTTCTATACTTCAGAGCAAAGCAAGTACTCAGACTTGAGATTAGGATCTCCTTAAATTTTGACTCTCATACAATACAAGATAGGAAATCAATCACGATAGTTCAATAAGAAAGAAAAAAGAAAAACAGAGAGCAAAATTACCATGAGTGTGTTTGAAATGTTAAGAAAAACCTACTTGACATAGGGGATCTGACAGACACAGTCGTGGACTCAGCATGGCCCCAAACGGTGTAGGGCTGAATGGAGACATCCAGTTTTGTGTAAGGGGAATAACCTGATAACTCGTGCCAGTTTGTGGAGGTTGTCTGTGAAAAAAAAAAAAAATGATACTGTGGTTATGAGGAATATTAAAGAAAGGTAATCTCATTTATGTTTCAATTCAAAAGTAATAAAAATAAAGACCTTTTTTCTTTATTCGATTTTAGAAAAAAAATATAAAAAACAATGACAGAAGTGGAACAGCATTGCTTTTTTCACTCACCAGTTTTAGAATATGAGATGAGATGGAAGAGAAAATAAGCTACAAGTAAGTACTGCAAAATAGAAAAAACCAATGCATCTGGTTTAAAATAAATAAGAACTCATTCAAAACTCAAAATGAAATCAAGCATGGAAGGAAACCTACGAAATGGTTGCTGTCTTGTCCAATTTCCACAACAACTTTGTAGTATACAGTGCCATGATTGACTTCTTTGGAGTGGGGCCATGTCAGATTAAACTTTGACCACTCGCCAAGCGTTTTTATCTCCGGGGAACGGATTGGATGTGGAATAACTTCAACATCCTTAATCAACAAGCCGTCTGAATAAAAAAAAAAGAGAAAAAACCCAGTAAAATTATATAAATTAGTATCAAGGTCTGTCCTCAGAGAATAAGAGAGAAGGAGGGAGAAAGTGTGAGAGAGAGAGAGAGAGAGAGAGAGAGAGAGAGAGAGAGAGAGATAGAGAGAGAGAAAGAGTAAGAGAGAAAGAGAGATTGATAAATAGATAGATAGATAGATAGATAGATAGATAGATAGATAGATAGATAGATAGATAGATAGATGGATTGATAAAAATATAGATAGATTGATCGAAATAGAAGTAGATAGTCAGATGGATGGATGGATGGATGGATGGTTGGATAGATCGATATAAAGATAGATAGATAGAAAGATAGATAGTTAGATAGACAGACAGACAGACAGATAAATAAATAGACAGACAGACAGAAAAACAGAAAGATAGAACGATAGATAGATAGATAGACAGACAGACAGACAGACAGAGAGAGAGAGAGAGAGAGAGAGAGAGAGAGAGAGAGAGAGAGAGAGAGAGAGA
>JBCIKM010198084.1:444-12802 GCA_039654465.1 Melibe viridis | reverse complement strand
TCTCTCTCTCTCTCTCTCTCTCTCTCTCTCTCTCTCTCTCTCTCTCTCTCTCTCTCTCTCTCTCTCTTTCTCTTTATCAACGAGCTGTAGCAAAGATACCTTGACATTTTTTTGAGTTTGGGGATTACTGAAGAGGATGTATGGACACTATAGACACAGTATTAATTGGGAGATTGGGCATTAAATCTGGGGGATGTAATATTATATCAGAGGACTCCAACATGGCATGGGGAGTGGACAAGACTGCTTCCTGTCCCCATTGGTTTTATATTGACGGTCATAATCTTAGAGACAGCAATAAGACAGGAAAACGAAGTAAGAGGAACCGAGATGAAAGACTCAGTCATCAAGATAAAGCAATATGTGGGTGATACACATTTCTTGTTTTGAAATGAAAAAGATTTTATGGGAGATGTGTTCAAAAACGTTAACGATTTTTTCTCCAGTAGATCAAATCCAAAATAGAATAGAAGCAAATCTAAGGCGGTGTGTTTAGCTAAAAGAGCAACAGGGCATTATAGTGAAAAACTATCTGTAAATTGTGTGTCGGTAGGGAAAATTCTCAGAGTAATATTTCGCAATAAGACAAAAGCAGCGGAGATAAAAACTGGACAGATGAGATGGAACATTTGACGAGAACATAACAAAAATGGAGATAGTGGAACACATCAATCATGGAAAAATAAGAACACTAAAAACCTTTGGGATTTCCGTATTATTTGTACATATTATGCTAAATAATTTCGTTGCCAATGAAAGCCCTGAATGAGTTGAAACAAATTATGTTCATATTTAAATGGAGGAAGACAGTTACTAAAACTATTAAGACATCATATGAAAAAGTTCAGGTTAACAGAATAACAGAAAACTATTCAGAAGGAGGCTTAAACATTATAGATATACTACACGCTTTTCATAAATCCTTTTTAATGAATTGAGCTAACAAAATATACAAACAAATGGGCAGGAGGGTTGGAAAAAAATTCTTTCTAGTGTCTCTAAGAAGTGGGAGGAATGAATATGTTTAATTCTCAATAGGTAGTGTATTTTGGGTCTTTCAACTAAAAGCGCAGAGTTTATCCGGTTCAATTGCCTCCAATATATATTAGCACACTCTGGGCTTTTATTTGAAACATGTTTCAGTGAAATTGTGCCATTCGTTTTTGAGATGTGACTCAATTCATTTGGCAGATGGATTCAAAATTTTAAAGAAAAAAAGGAAATTTTGAAAAACTCAAAGAACAGAAAACAATCATGATCAATTAAAAGTTTATAAATTATTTATTTCTAAGAAATTCCATGAATGACACTTATCATACAAAAGATTTAGGTTTCTAGCTTTGTTATTGTATTTTTCATGATTTTTAAAAAAATATTAATATTTTCAAACAAATCCGTAGCTCGGAAAAAAGCTACCCATATTCAAATTAAGAAAACAAATTGAAAAAAAACCCTTTGGAATTCACATCTATCATTTAACACAAAATACTGGCTTTGTACAAATTTTATTTATACTTTGATGCTCACACACATACACACACACACACACACACAGACAAACACACACACACACACACACAAAGACACACACACACACATAACACATACAAAGACAGACACACACATAGACACACGCACATACACAACACCCACCCACCCACACACACACACACACACACACACACACACACACAGACACAAACACACACACACAACACACACACACACACACACACACACACACACAGACACACAAACGCAAGTAAGCTTGTTGTTATCGTTATCATTACACATTTGCTTGTTGCCCCTGCACCAGGCTCAACACATTACATTTCACGTACCCCGCTTCTCTATATTGCATGTCAGAAAGGACGATACAGAAAATATTATTGTCACCCTCACCAGTGAGGCTTTTGGCAGAGCCAAATGCCCTTCCTTAATTTGATCCCTCTTTGAACCCTTTATTGTTGCCGGTTGATAAAGAGTATCTCTTGAAATTTGGTGTATGGACGAGAGAAGGTGTGTGGGTATGTGTCTTTGTGTGCGTGAAGGCATATGAAGAATAGACAAATGAAGACAAGAGGAGTCGGCACTGAAAATATATGAACATGAACAGAAAATAGTATGGGCACAGTGCCGAAGAGAGTCAAAGCCATAAAGAGAAAGGGGAAAAAAGCCAAAAAAAAAAAAAAAAAAAAGTCGTCGGAGGGAATCGAACCCAGGACTTGCCATGGCACCGATTCGCCTGGCCACTGCCAGAACAGCGGACTTACTAACTCAGCCATCAGCCACCCTCGGAACTGTGCCTATACTGTTTTCTGTTCATTTTATTAAGAATAGAGGAGAGAGCTGGCACTGGAGAAAGATAAAACTAAACAGAAAATAGTGCAGGCACTGTGCCGAGGTTAGTCAAATCCAAAGAAAGGAAGGAAAAAAAAAAAAACACCAGGAAGTCCTCAGAGCAGGGCGTGAGTGGCAGATGGCTCAGTTGGTAGGCCCGCTGTCCTGGCAATGGCCAGGCGAATGGGTGCCGTAGCAGGTCCTGGGTTCGATTCCCTCCTCTGACGACTTCCTGTTTTTTCCTTCCTTTCTTTGGCTTTGACCCACCTCGGCACTGTGCCTATACTATTGTCTACTCGTGCGTGCGTGCGTGCGTGCGTGTATGGCGGGTACTTCTGCTTGTCTTCATAACTAAAAGCGCGATTCTGTCTGTTTGCGATGCGTTTCTAAACGGCGCCATGGATTCAGACCAAATTTCTCCCCGAGCGAGCAGGTTGTGGTGGAGTTCGAGCTTTGATATTTTGACGCACGTGCGCACGCACGCCGTAAATTGAATTGCGGTTTAATCCGAAGTCGCATTGCAGTTCACTTTGATTAGATTCCTTGAGCCTGTCCAACACACAACACCTTCGCACACCTTAGGGAAAAGGGAATCCCCGTTCGAAGGCGAAACCGTAGCCGTTTTATTTTAGATTGTTTCGCCTTCAGTGCGCACGATAGATCTAATATTTCTGGTGCGGACTGATTCGAGATTCCATCTTGGTTCGGAAAATATGAATATTCACCAGAAGCTATCATAGGTCTATAAATATAAATAGATCTATTGAAGCCATGGACAGTTGAAGCTCGCTTTGACGGCAACAACAGGGAACGCGCCCTAGAAAAGCCCTCATCATGATGCTTTTATAAAGCATGTGGACATCCATGACATAACAAAAATATCAATTGAAATGATTACTTTGTTGGACAAAATTGCCACATACTTTATCATTTAAACAAATCAAGATCACGGTTTGGCTGTAGACCTGACCTTTTCTACGTTCCAATTGATGTAAAAATAATAAATAAATGAATAAATACATACATAAATAAATAAATAAATAAATAAATAAATAAATAAATAATTAAATAAATCAATCAATCAATCAATCAATCAATAATCGGAAACTCCCGCTGAAAACCCGTCTCGACGGTGGTTCATATCAAAGACGGCAAAAGTATATGAGAGGGGAAGCTGGAGGTGGCGGTCGACTCGTCTCCTGCCAGTGATGACAACGATGACAACGAACAAATGGAGTAGTTTTCGCCTACGACTTGCACTTTTGACATTCGATCTGTAACACCTGACAGTCTTTGGTCCTTGCCGATGGTCGCCATTGCTGGATGGTTGCCATTGCTGGTTGCCTGAGTTTGCGTCTACGAAAACTGGTCTAGGTTGTGTTCCACGGTTTTGCTCAAGTTCTCTAATGAATTGAAATATGATTTTTACTTGTCTTTGGTTTTTTTTTGTTGTTTTTTTTTCTTTTGTGTGTTTTTTTTTGTGTGTGGTATTTTTGGCAACACAAAGCAAGAGCACCTACCTAATTCACATATAATTTTTTCTTTGAAAAAGTTGACGATTTTCTCTTGCCTGCCGCTTTTTGTTTGTCTGTTTTTGTTTCTTTTCTTTTCTTTTCTTTTTTTTTTTTTTTTTTTTTTTTGGGGGGGGGGGAGGCTGCTTTTTGTTTTGTTCTGTTTTTGTTTTTTGTTTTTGTGTTTGCTTTTTGTGGGTTTTATTTCGAATTTTTATTTGCTTCATGGTTTTTTTATATTTTGTTTTGGTTGTTTTGCTGTTTGTTTGTTTGTTTTGGTTTTTGTTTTTAAGCAGGTGGCGGGGGCGGGTCATGAGTTGTGTTTGTTTCCGTTGGATATCATTTTAGACAAACATTAGGCACTGGAGCTTATCTTTGTTTTTTTGTTTGTTTGTTTTAGGGAACCACGACGCACGAGGGTCATAAAAGCGCCCAAGAGCCCATCTCTTCTCTTTAATGGACTGCTAATTCTTTTATAAAGCATTCTCTCGCTTGTCCTCTCCATGGAAGTAGGAGGAAAACGAAGCAATGCTCGAGAGAGTCACGATGTTAATTCTTTGATCCATTGGAATATAACACCACTTAAAAAAAAATGAGACGTCTTTCACAGCTCAATATTTTCTTTGAGAATAAGAAATTGACTCTGTCTGTTCACATGCAAGTACATTACATCTAGAGTCTTCCAAATGCTTTGGAAGTGGGAAGTGCCAAAACTAAAATTAAATACCTAAAGATGATTTCAGCGAAAACAATTGCAAGCAAAAATCTCAAAGAACGATAACTATGATGTTTCATCCATCCTTTGGCTGATAAACAATGGTAGGGCTCCGTGACCAGTTTTTATTCGGATTTACCAGGAATGACTTGACGTCTTCTTTACTTGCCTCCGTCTATTACAAGGTCGACAAACAGGTTTGATATGATAAATGGATGTGTCGTCATGATACATTTTATTGATCGCAGGCTTTACCGATCAGTCAAATAAATAACAAGAAGAAATGTATCATTTTTTGTGTTTTTCGTTGAAAGGCTCAGTCACCTGCTTGGTCATCGGAACAGCAGTGGTAATTTTCAACACCCTTTTCCTTCTTATCCTTAGTAAAAATCTAACACATAGTAAGCATGGACCAACTGATGCGCGTAGAATAAAAGTATCTTAAAAGCTTCGTACAGATAAACTTGTCACTTATTGACAAAACACATCATGAGAGAGTTTCACTTTTTGTCTCATATATGAGTTGGAAATTATCCTACAGATGAATTTGTCTGCCATCAGAAAAGGGTAAATAAGGACAGCTCTCCTAACAGGATAAAAGGTCTAAATGACGGCTATATTTTTCTGGCAGCTGTTAGGAGTTCCTGGAAAGCCCTTTTCTACTTCGGTTTCTGTTCTTTTTAGACTATTTCAAATCTGCAAATCACTATCATCCCCTTATACAATCCTCACCAACCTCCCCTCCCCACACAAAAATAAAATTTTAATTTATGCTCTGGCTTTTTATTTTCGATATTGCTACTCGATTAACCATTTAAGTGGCATTTCATTTCATTTTTTTGTATTTTTCAGCCTATGCATTCAAAACCATTTTTATGCTAACAAGAAGGGAATGGCAGCATCAATGATGGACAGTAAGACCGTCACCAAGGATGCAGCACAGTCAGAAACTATCAAGTACTCATTGAGACGCTTGGAGGTCTCTATTAAAAGATGCATCAGAGTTCTCACCATTGACCTAGATCGGCTTGCCAAACACAGTACCAATTTGAAAAGAGTAAGAAAATGATTGACTCTCACACACAGTTCTTTTTTAATGAAGAGACACGTTGTATAATAAATTTGTCATTGATCTGTAGCGAACCATTGTATAAGATTTTTTACAGTCATTTCATTGAGGTAGATAATAATCATTTAGATGAATCCTCGGAGAAAATGCTAGGAAAGCAACATTGTTTTCAAACTACTGCAGACAGATTGTGATTGTTGGGGAATGTAAGGACTTTGTGTGCACACTAGCACTAAACCCAAACTTTAAACAGTAGGTCTCCCAATTGTTTTATGATTAATCTGTGAATGCTTCCAAAGTGTTCTTCTTTGATGAAGTTGAGTTGATTTATGTGCGTGTGTGTGAGTGAAGGGGATTCTTTTATGGGAAAGAGAATGGCCTGAGTTTCTAACATTCAGGCTTTTTTGTCACTGCCCAAATACACCCCTGTGATATTTTAAAAGTAAGAGCTGACACTGAAAAGAATTGAAGCCTACTTTTGACAACTTCCCGCCTCCCTGTATTTGCCTTTCTTTCTTTAGCTTCTTTGTCTGTTCTCAACTCTGTCATAACGTCGTGGTCTGTCCACTGGGGAATTGAGGTTGGAGGCATCCCTGGTACCTCTTCTACTTCTGTTTCTTTTCTTTTATTCTGAAGCTTTTTGTCTTACTTTTTCCCCTATTCCTTTCTGTCCCGAGCGAGTTTTTGTCTTGTTTAGGTTACAGTGGTCATCCCTTTTTCATGTCTTTTGGTACATGACTCCAGGGTCACAAGTTTTAGACGTACTGAGTACTTTAGTACACAAAGGGGGCCTAAAGACCCTGGGTCCTCCTGGACCAAAATATTGTTATTTGTGAAGGTCATTGCTTATTTTTGTAATGAGAGATGATATTTTTGTCATTGTAAATCATCTCTCGGTGGTGTCGATATGTGTTTTGAGAGATGATATTTATTTTTAATGTAAAGCATCTCTCTGCTGTTTGTGGTTTGATCTGTTCCCTCTCTTACTTTCCTCTGGGGCTCCTCTATGACCCTTGTGTGTTGTGAGGCCCTAAAACCTCCAATAAAAAAACAATGTTATAACGCCATTTTCTTTCAGTGATAATCAAATTGACTGAAGGTGTCATTATTCATGCAGAGTGACACATTATACATCATGAAAAAGATGAAATAACTATCTTATATGTGTTTTGCAACAACAGCTGACCAATGCAAGCGACTGGCCAGGTCTGCATAATGAACAGATTAACGCCACCCGCACTGTGCAACAAGTCAAGGCCAACATCAATGAGATCGAGAAAGTCAGAAACCAGGTAGGCAGCACAAGGCAACGAGTTTTAATACCTTTCAACGTAGCATCAATAAGTGATGTTGTGAAACCTTTGGAGGTTTTATCCAGGTTGAACAATTTTAAAAATGTTTACTCTGTGACTTTTTGAATTTGGCTAATTTTAAAATCACATTTCTCACAAACCAACTGACTATCATCTATTTTTAGATTTGGGTGAATTGGCTCCATACAGGAAAAACAGGATACTAGCTAGTAATCATAATAATGATAATGATAATAATTACTATTGCAATAAGTCTGACACTGGTTTATTCCATATTTTTTCGGGATAGACGCTAAAGACATTTTCCTCATGCATCGATGAAAGAAAATTTAATTGCTGATACAATGTAATTTTCTCTATGAAACTTTTTATAACAACATGGCATCATTGCTTGTTTTCTTCTATTGCAGGTTGTGGAGAATGACCTCAAGGCCTTTGACCAACGCGTGTCGGATGTGAAAAAGAAAGCTGTGTCAGCCCTGGAAGAGTTTGTGGTGCTTTTCAATGGCCAACCTGAACAACAAATTCAAGTTGAGGATAAAACAAACGATAGTGTGTACTGAAGATCTTTTTCAAATATTTCTGTTTTGATTAATAACATTGTAAATTTTTGACTGTAAGAAGAAAAGGGCCCTTCTTCTTTATGTTCTTCAAGCACCAAATATTTTCTAAATAAAAAATGGCAGCAACAACAAAATACAAACAATAACATACTTGTAGCTGTGACAGGTACCATTCGCTTTCTGCTCTATCATGTGAAGGAAATCTTGAAGTTTAAGATGTCTGTGTACAAATTTTGTTATTCTTTTTAAAGCGTCTGCTTCAAATTTTTCAAACATAACTATTGCCCCAATCTCTCCCAGTAGTGGATTGTCTCGATTACTATGTCTCATCCCTCAAATCCCTCTCTTTCCAACTCACCACTGTATTTTAAAATGTTTGCTCATAACAGAATTGATCCCAGATTTTGGCAATGGAGACCTCCCGACAGACCTTCCAGAATCAATCGATTTCCAGCCATTGTCCTCTGCTTTGTCACGGGAATCAGGACAGCAGCTCAGCGTGGCAGCATCACAAGCCACTGGTCCAGCTCACCATAAGCCATCCGACCATGTGACAGAGGCACAAGGCTTTGACACACTGGCTGTTGTGTCACAGGATGGAGCAGGGTCTTCAGCAAACGATATGACTGATTCACAGCAGGTTCCTTTGCTGACCACAAGTCTGCACACTGTCCCGCAAAATTCCGAAGCCCATCATTCCTTAGAACAGTTACGGGAGGTAAAGAAGTGATTCATTTGGGAGAAGCCGTGAATGGCTATTTGAATTTTGAATATGTAAAAGTTTGGCAGGAAAGAGATTGTGTGTTGGAATGTGTACACAAGGCTTCTGTATTTGTATGGCTGATTATTTGTCCTTCACCCTGTGGTAAATCGGCTCATTGGTCTTTCTCAATGAGCAGATATCACCAAAGGCAATAGCAACTACTGTTTGGCTAAAAATTTAGTATTGCCCCATATGTATTGCTCATTATGCCAAGCAAGATTAGGCATGGTGGACTGATCCTCTGCCTGTCTTCATTTCTTGTGATCCAGAGATTTTTGGGGCTGGGACTCAACATTGCTGAGGCAGTATGAAGGAATATGGATGGCAAATGGTCCCGTTCCATGAACGCGATTAGATTTGAATTTCTTATTTTTTAAGAAAAAAAAGGAGTGTAGAACCGAATTGAAAATAGGATGCTTTTGATAGTAAATTATTTTAGAGGGAAAAGGTGAAACAACCATGACTTCACATGTAGCGTAAATGAAGATAAAACGTATCTGCCCAAGCTTAGTCACAGAAAAACCCCCCCAAAAAACAAACAAAATAGGTGAAAAAAAAAGTTCGGGGACTGCAAGGAAGTGAAACGTACTTGACTGAAGCTTAAAAAATATTTGGTAAATTTAAAAAAAAAATAAATAAATAAATTGCCCCGCAAGGAATTGAACCTGTATCGCTATGCTTGCAACGCCAAAAAACACTGACCATTTGTCCACAGAGGCGTTAACCGGTGAGGGATAAAGTACGCTTATAATCCCGCGTCATTCTGGCCTGACCTATTTTTCATTTCCTTTCTATGAATGGATTGACTAAAATATAAACTGATGTCGTTTTTGTAAAAATGCTTTAATTCTTAAATAAAAAATTTCCTTACAAAGTCACCCCCTCTCTTTCCACAGAACATTGAGGACCTCAATGAAATTGTGCATGTTTTTGCAGAAAAAGTGGAAGTGAGTTATCCTCCAACTCCCTTTCTTCTTTTGATCTTTGTTTCTCTGTTTTAGGATAGAGTCCTGCTTCTTCATTTCCCTTTCTGCTATTGGTCTCCATATTTCTTTGTCTTTCTCTCTTCCCCCTCATCCCAAGAGTCTCTTAAGACAGTTCATGCATTCATGTCTCTTTTTTAATATGCTCAAAAATAAAGTACCATGGCAATTTTCCAATGCTTTTGACTAAGGAATTGAAATCTCTTAGATGACTTAGGAATTTTAAAAACTCATTTTTTTTTCATTTATAACATTCAAAGCCTCTTAGCCTGTTGTAGATTCTGACCTGACATAAAATGAGATACTTGTATAGTTTGAAATAAGTGTCTCATTTCACTTGATGTTCTTCTGCCAGGAACAAGGGGAGGCTATCAATTCCATTGAGGACAACATTGACAGCGCTCAGATGAACGTACAGGAGGGGACGTCTTACCTGGCAAAGGTGAGAAGAGTAGGGGTCATGAGAGCAGGAGTTGCCGAGTGCAAGGGTCCTAGAAAGCAGAGCGCTGTGGGTATGCATTGGTGGCTGAACAGTGTCCCTGGTAGGCTACGTTTCCTGTCATACGCTGAAAGGACTGTTAATACGGTGGAATCCAGGTAAAGGCAGCACCTCAGAACTGGGAAAAAGTGTTGACTTTAACTTTAAGCAAGATTATCTTAATCAATTTGCAAGGATGTGAACTTTTGAATGAAAAATATGTGGTCCATTAGGGTTCTTTTTGCTTCCACAGGTGTTGTTTTGGTTTGTTTTTTGTCTTTTTTTGGGGGGTTCTTGTTTTGTTGGGTTTTTTTTTTTTGTAATTTATGTATGCATGTGTTTTATTTGTAATTTTTCCAGAACTTAGTGAAATTTTGGTAAATGTGTGGTTTTTTTTGTGTGTTTGCGGGGTTTTTGTTATTGTTGTTTTTCTCTTAAAGTTTTCTTTTCATTTGTCTTAACAAGAGGGGTTACACCATGACTAAACGAGCAGCACAATGAGAAATGGCACGCAAATTGTCTTACTGAGCCAGTACAAGCGGAGAGCATGTGAGCAGTCCCTGTGGTAGTAACACGGCTACTTTTAGGCTAATTATTATTGAGCACGATGGGTTATGCCGAGGAGGAGACGGTTGAAGGGTGAAGGGTCGGGTGGGCACTTCACACAGTCATCGCTTGAGAGGCATTATCCCACCAGTGAAGCTAAACAAACATGTAAAAATGGTCATAGGCAGTGTGTTGTTCATGAAGAGGCGGAATGTACTTGCTTCATGCACCTCTGTTCCGCTGATTTTACCCCTTCCCCCCTCCTACCCATCCAGCTTAGTCGTATGGTTGTGGCACATAGCGTGACCAAGTGGTGTTTGTATAGCTTTGCCTGCAGCGTATGTGACGTTGAGTTGTTGAAAATGAAGAGAGGCGAGCGAAACCTTTTCTTGTTTTTAATTTTATTACCCTTTTGCTATGCTAGGATTATACCTCCCCATTCTGTCCTACAGTCTTGACTTCAAGCGAGTTTCATGCCTGAGTCGTTGACTTCAAGCGAGTTTCATGCCCGAGTCGTTGACTTCAAGCGAGTTTCATGCCCAAGTCGTTGACTTCAAGTGAGTTTCATGCCCGAGTCGTTGACTTCAAGCGAGTTTCATGCCCAAGTCGTTGACTTCAAGCGAGTTTCATGCCCAAGTCGTTGACTTCAAGCGAGTTTCATGCCCAAGTCGTTGACTTCATCTGCAACTAAAATACTAAGATAAAGAGAAAAAAAAAGGGACCACTGCCATGAGTTGACTTACAGCGAGAGTTGACTTGAAACGGTGACTTTATCTGAATTCCACTGTGCTTTACTTTGAAAGTATACTAATTGTTGACCAGATTTCCACTGAAGCAAAGTCAAATCTCTCAGCGAATACTGTATGCCTGGCAGACAATGAGTTGTTTTTCATGAAGGACAGTCAGAAATCATGAGTCCCCATTCCTGCAAGGGTTTGTGAAAATGATGCTGAAGATTGACAGTAAATTTGAGAGTTCGGCAGCTTGATATTTCAAGAGGTGACTTGAGTGGCGTTTTTGAGACAATTTTTAGAATATTTGCATTTCCACCTGTCTCTGAGGCTACGGCTTTTTCTTGCTTGTCATCAACATCAGTTTTACAAACCATAATATGTGAGATCTATAGAATTCCACCTCCCTGTTCTATCCCTTTACCCATTATGTTTAACAAACCTTCAAAAAATTTGGTGCAAGTAAAATGGATAAAAGCATTTCAGCCTCAATCAGAGAGGGGAAACCAGAAGCTACCATTTAATCTCTTGCCCTCCCCCCTCCTCTCCTCCCCTGTGCTGCAGATTCCCAGCCTCTTTGGCTGTCTGGGTTTCCAGCTAAGGCTGTGTAACCTTTTCTCCTCCTGTGTAAGTGCCAACAACAACGCTTCATTCATCCCTCCTCCCTGTTGCACGCTGCTCTTAACTTTTGTTTCACTCATACCCGTATGTCTAGGCTTCATAGTCTCTATTCAGTTTGCAGTTTGAGCTCTGTTAACTTGGAAGAAGCAGCTTTATCTTTTTCTTTTTTTTTTTTTTTTTTTTTTCCCCACTTTTTTTTTCTTTTGTCCCCGCACGTAGCCTCAATCTAGAGGTCCAACCCATTCTATGGTCATCATCAATCATTGGCCAATACTTATGAGAAAACAGGAAAGTTGTCCAGAGCTGGGAACAAACCCTGGACTCCTGCCTCAGCATCTGCAGCCCCAACAGCCTGTACAGAATGCCAAGCTAGACAACCAGGCATTCTTTTGTCTATTTGTGTTCATCCAGCCAGATTAGGAGGAATGTTTTTGCAGGAGATCAATTTTGCCTTCAAACGTGCGATTACACACTTTACCTGTTTTAGGAAAAACAGTTTTGACAGCAGATGTTGTGTGCTTCACATTTCATTAATGTTTGTAGGAAAACCTCATCACAGGATTTCACCAGGCTGAGAAAAAGCAAAAGCCTCACATTTTGTGTGTGTGTGTGTGTGTGTGTGTGTCTGTGTGTGTGTGTGTGGGGGGGGGGGGGGGGTAGGAAAACCTTTCTGTGCAAATCCCTCTCCTCGTCCCCAAGAGAAAATGCTCCCTTTTCCCAAGCTC
>JBCIKM010197973.1:0-12803 GCA_039654465.1 Melibe viridis | reverse complement strand
CACCATCAAACTACCTTGACAAAAATGGACCTCTATGGATTATTTTTCTTTATTTTGACTTGAAATTTTGCATGGATGTCTTGGAGGGATAAATAAATACTATTGGGTGGTCAATTCTTTATTTGGATTAGCAGTTGAACTGGAAAAGTCAGGTGAGAGGACAATGAAGTAATTTTTTTTTCGTAAAAAATTGTAGGGGTGATAATAATCTTCTCCTGCATTTCCTGAGTAATTTGATGTATGATAAGCTACACTCAATCTAAATATATAGTCAAAATTCTATAAAAATGTCAGTGATGTTAGGGTCCAAAATATAGCAAGAGAAATAACTTTGGCAGAGCACCATAAAAATTCTGGATGGAATCAGTTAATATCAATCTAAATGCCTTGCAGAAAACGAGTTCCAGATTGGCCTGTCACTTACTTCTTAACTCACTCAGGCGATTATTTTTTTTTACGGCTCAGGACCGCCGTCGCCACCCTGGCGATGTTGACTTCATAATATTTTTGCAGGGAAGTAATCGCCACAGTGGTGATGAAAGCCTGCTGTGTGTATTCCTGGATTATTTCCCTTTTGTTTAGTACAAGTTTCGTTTTGCTCGGATCAGAACTTTTTTTTTAATGATTTTTTTTCTGGGATAACTCTGAAGTGATCAAAATAGCGTCTGATAGACGAAAACGTCGAGCTTCTCCACACAAAAGATTTGTATTGGCAATTAGTGAGTACACATACAGTTTTCTCTGTTCTATAAGTCTGTTGTATTTATCCCTTTGCTTTTGTTGTGTAATTCTGTCCTTATATCCTCATGAGAAACACCATTATGATTGAACACTGTTGTCCGCCCCCAAGTATTTTAGCATGTAAATTTGGATCAATTTTGAAAATTATTTTTAAAAAAGTAAGAAAGATATCAACAATCTGTTGGGGTTGAAAGATAGTTTATTATGTTATCTCTAAGCACAGCAAATTTCATAGCAATATCATAAATAATGTTCTCACAGTGATTTTATAAAAATACCCTCAAAATGGTGGTCCACAGGGACAGTCTGTGAAAAATATAGCAGTCCTGAGTGAGTTAAATGAAAAGAAAATCCATCTGATTGGAAATTTCTCTGCTGCAATATCCATGTGGTGTCCACTTGTTCTGAAGCAACTAAGATTGAAAAGGCTGAATAAAATTTTTATTCGAACTCACAAACACTGTCCAGCTAACCAGAAATAAAGCTGTACAGTCTTGGTCTTCGTGTCGGTGTTAAGAATTGGCAAAAAGGTGAATGAGAGGCTCTGTTAGAGGTGGCAACTTGCCCTTGGCTAGGGCAACAGGGTAAGAGAGAACAAAAGTGGGTATTGGTGGTTGACTCTGGATAGGCCTTAAGGTTACCTTCCGAGGAGAAAGTAGAGAGAGTTTGCAAGGGGGAACTGGTGAAGTGAGGAGAAGGAAATAACTGTAAAATTGAATGATGTATAAAACGGAAACAGTGAGTTGTAACAAAATATTGAAAATGAAATAAAACACCAGCAAGACGAGGATTTGTTGGTTTTTTAATTTCAGGGGAGTCTATAGCTATTGAATAGTGTTTCATTGAGATGAACAGTTAAGTGATACTTGTAGAAGCAAGTGAAAAGGGAAAAAAAGTTTGAGCAAAAGAGTGAGGGAGAAAGAAAGTATGGGAAAATTTTTGGTGATAATGTTGTGTTGGAATATTCATTTTTAGAATGTAGATAGAGATACTCTCAAATAAAATTTTCTATTTTTTTGTGTTTTGGATGGTTCATAATTCTGAGATGAAACCGTAATTTAATCACCAGTCAAAAGTTGGCCGGCTAATCTGGAACTCCTCCTGTCTTTGACTTACTTGACTTTAGCCTCTTGATTCTGCTGGGACCATAGGGCCACAACAACACTCCTCCAACGCACACGGTTCTGGCAGGACTTCCTCAAATCTGCCCATGGCATTTGAGCTGCCTTTCTCCCTGCTTCTGTACTTTGCCACCAAATCTGTTTTGGCCAAACAACTCTTCTCTTCCCTTGTGGGTTCCAGTCCAAGGCCTGCCTTGTGACATTTGATGCAGGCTTCTTTAATGTGTGGCCAATCCAACCCCCTTTCCTTTTCTTAATCTCCCTCCTGTCTTTCGTATTGTAAAATTAATATATTCCATTTTCAGTTCCCAGTTTTTTTTATAGCATTTCTGTTCTGATTTATTGCAGAAAGGCGGTGGACATTTGTCAGATGAAAATAAAACAAGAGAGAATGTTGTCAGGTTGGTAATCTCAATCAATCGGAAAAGATTGTTTTTATTTTGGAATCTAAAAGCCCTGCAGCCAGTCAGAAAAGCTGAAGAATGCTTAAATGTAGAGCTGTGAGATGTTGGCCTTTTTGCTCTATTAATGGGTTTGTAAAGAGATAAGCTGTGTGATGCTCAGCAAAGGGGAAACTAACTTTCCCCAATTGCTAGCACAAGAGGTGGGCAAGAAAGAAAGAGAACAAAAGATAGGTATTGATGTATTGCTAAAGGCCAAGGCCAAAAAGAGTCTTAAGGAGATGTTGGAGGTGTGTTCATGTAGTGAGAGAGAAGTGAGAAAGATGAAAAAAAAAACCCCCAGATGAATGATTGTATTATTGGATTGATGAGTGGCACAATATTAGAAGAAGAAAAAATTCAGGGAGAGAATAATCAGAATAGACAATGCAAGTACTTACCCAAAGGAGCAAGTGGGTAGAAAAGAAAAGTTTGTGAGTAAAAGAGGGAGAGGGGAAGTGAAACTGAATAAAGACTTTTTCTCATCAAAACTGCATAAACTACGAATTGTCACTTTGCTTAAGAGAAACAATAGTCTGCATCAAGAAAGCTATTGATATCTACCACAAGATTTAAGTTTTGGACTTTCTTTACAGCCGGAAATTCGTAATTCACACTATTTTCAAGGTGTGTTGGCCTCTGATAAAAAGTATTTGTAAAAGCTTTTGTAAATCTTCATTTTTCCCGCCACCCGCCCCCCCCCCCCCCGATGGCAGTTGAGACATTTAAAGCTGGTCACCTGTAAGGGTCCTATAGTTTTTATTTTTAGTTGTGTTCTGTGATACTGAACGTATGTAGTGTTTGTTTTTCAAATTGTGTGTGTGTGTGACAAACAGTGCTATGTTCAAATCAATGAATTATGTAGAAGAAGAGGGAGTCTTCAATCCTAATGTTTCACTCATTACTGTATAAATGTTTCATTTATCATATTCTTATTATGTTTTATGATTTATATGTAAAAAAAAAAGGATTATTTTTTTTTTTTTCTGTGTCGATTTATAAGAATATGCAGCCCTAAAGAGAGAAATCGCATTGAAGAGGGTTGGTTGCCCTTGACCTACATCAAGAGATGCGTCCTCAGATCCATGTTGATAAACCCAGAGTCGTTCAGGTAATGGAATGCCTTCTCTGTTTTTGTTTTTGTTGTTGAAATTCTAAAATTTGTACCTGCTTTTTAATTTGTGGTTCGTTTTTATGTAAATCGCAATTGCTGTAAAGAGGAAAACTCATTTAATGAGGTACCAAATCAAGGACAAATTTGTGTTCAAAATTTTTAGATGAACTTTGGCTGCAGATTCCATGTAAGTTATCTTCTCATTTTGATTTGAAACCTTTTCGTTCTGTATTTTACTCATGATGAACACCCACTGCTAGCTGTTTTCAGCTGTTATTTTGTGAAAAATGAAAATTGTGATAAGAGAAGTGCTTGAGGGTGTTACCAATGTCGTTGGAAGTTGTGCATTAATAATCTTGAGGCCCACAAAGAGCTTTAGAAAACCTGAGCATTTGTAACGTTTTTGCTACATTAGTCACAATTGCGACACTCATGGATTTCATTTCAAAACAGCCATCCAAACCAATCCGATGTGTATTGGTGTCTGATCAAGCTTCTAGGAAAAGGACTTTGTTTAAAAAATCGTTTTTCATCTTTATTTTTTTCATGTTAACTTCCACGTTCTGGTTCCAATAAATGGTGTTTTGTTTTTTTTATTTTAAATGCAGGCGGGAAATTCTAGGCTCTAGAACGGCAGCTGCATCCACATCCAAAGATTTATACAACACAGAAGAAAGTGATGATGATTTTGGATCGGCCTCTTCATCCTTAATCCAAGTCCCCAGCACAGCCAAAGGGCAAGTGTCAAAGTTAACTTTACTTTTAGTGTTGTTTGAGCTGTTCTTTCTTCTGTTTTTTTTTTAAGATTTTCCCTTACTTTTGAAACACTTTTTAATTTTTTAATAGTTCTGTTGGCCATTTTTTTATTCCATAGCACAAGGAAAAGCATCAGATAGCTTTAATTGATGGATCCGTAACTAGGGAGCGATTCCCTTCAGTCACTATGGTCTGGCACGCAAACTGCCATTTTGTTTACATTCAACAACGAGAGAATAGCGATTCTGGCGATGCTAAGTGATGTTCAGGGCAATATTGGTTAACCCAAAACGTCCAGTATACCTGTTTCTCTGTCCATATGGAAGCTTTCATACTTCTACCATGATATCTCTTTGCATCTATGGAAATGTCCGAGAAACTGCCAAGCATTCACTCTGAGCTAAAAAAAAAGCTGCACTGGTGAAAAGATTAACAAATACTCTGATTGGTCAAAATTCTTTCCTCCCTAGAAACCACGGATCGTTCAATATTGTAAACAAAATGTAAGCCATGCAAATGTATGAGAGACTTTTCCAAAATGGAAATTTTCAGAAAAAGTCTAAGGCACACATATTTTAACTCAACAATTCTTATTTTTTTTGTAACTTAATCAGTTATGTCAACTATTTACCTCAGTTGTATCCACAATGTTCTTTTACAATAAAACCATAGGGGATCCCTATTTATTTTATGTTTATTGAGTATTCATTTGAAAAGCTCAGAGCTGTAATTATCTTTTTTTTTTTTTTTTGTTCTTTTATAATGAAGACAATGCAGGATATCAGACGGAGTGGGGGGGGGGGGTGGTCTTGGTTTTGTAGGATGCTAATTTTTGAGGCTTCATTAATTCTGTAGCGAATATTAGCTGTGGTTTTCCCCACAAAATTGGGGGTGGGGGGGGAGGGTTAGGATTACAAGCTCTCCATAGCATAAATATGAACCAAAAGTAGAGTCTGCTGGAAGCTGGGTTGTAATCGATTAATATGTAATATGTCATTTTTGACGGATCTTACAGCCAAATTGATGTGGTCAGCTTTCAACGTTCATGTGGACAAAATTGCTAAAGACCTTTTGTCACAAGGACATGTGGTACTTTGAAGCGCTAAGAGCATGGTGGAAACCATGAACGATCACCATGCAAATGGCCGTGTAATATTGGTGTTATTTATTTTTACTTTGTTATGCAGTCATCAAATGAAATGCCATATTATTTCATTATGGAGTGACGAAGCCTTGTAAAGGTTTTCCGAGTTGTCTAGTTTACTATATTGCATTCCTTTCTTTTTCCAGCCGCACCAAATACTCGGACGAAGAGGACTTTTTGATACTGGAGCATACCGTGAGGAATGGACTGTATAAACAGACCAAAGGCCTGGCCATGTGGAGAAACATGGAGAGAATTCAAGTAAGGAGGCAACAAAGATAGCGCTGTTGTAGCTGTAACATGGTGCTTTATAATATAGTATAATGATATAAGACATTTATATATATATAGCACTTAACCACAGTCCTCATGATGTTCTAAGTACTTCACAAGGACCTCTCAGTTTCACATCGCTTGTTATCCATTTGTATTTTCTATTTGTCAAGCACCATTGAGCACTAGTCAGTGGTGCTTTAAAAATAAATTATTATTATTATTATTAGAACACCATATCCCTGGCAGGAGACAACTCAACAAACATATAACACAATTGAAGAGACATGCTGCCTGTTGGGCACATTTCAATGTTTATAAGAAAAGAGGAGCTGGCACTGGAAAATAGATGATAATAAACAGTAAGTAGTATAGGCACAGTGCCGAGCTGAGTCAAAGCCATAGAAAGAAAGGAAAAAAAAATAGGAAGTCGTCCGAGGAGGGAATCGAACCCACGACCTGCCACTGCACCAAATTGCCTGGCTACTGCCAGGACAACAGGCGTACCAACTGAGCGGAATAGTGGATGGCTCAGTAACAGTTGGCAAACACCCCAAGCTTGATCGGTGTATAATTTTTTAATTGATTTTTGTATTTTATTTGACGCAGTTGACAGGTCACACAAGTCAGAGCATGCGGTCACGCTTCCACAAAACCATCTTGCCACACCTGGACAGCTATTACATACCGGCCGTGTGGAAAGACAAGCTGATGGGGAAGAGGAAATGGGACTGGGAGGAAAGTAGGGAGGAAGACAGCAGCTCTGTATCTGTCATTGAAGAAGACTGCAGTGGTAACACCGGTGAGGGCCTCGGTCGCACTGTATCGCGACAATCATGAAAAGTTACATTTTTTAACAAATGGCTGAAATTAGGGCTCAGTTAATGATCTTATCAATCCTTAGTGTTTATAACAATCTTTGAATTAAGTATAGCATTCAAAAAGTACTTATTCACGGTCATAACCATTCTCTAAGCGCTTCGCAATACCATATACCCGGCAGACAATGAATATCTAACACGTATGATGATACAAGCTTTCTATAAGGCATATTACAATTTTGGGGGGTACTGAGCTATAAGGGTGTCTACAACCAGGGGGATCTTCATGTCCATTTCCGATAGGATGAGGTCAGTGTGGTAAAGTGACTCACCCAAGGACACAACACAATGGCACTGGTAGGGATCAAACCCACACTCTTCAGCATTGGAAGTCCAATGTCTTATCGTTTGAGCCACCATGCCCTTGTAGGGATTAGTTTGAAATTTTGCCCTGACAGTGGCCCTCTGGCCTACTCTTTTTGTTTTCCAACTGTGGGGGAGCTCTTTGACATGTGCAACGCACACACTGGACCTCCTTGTTTATTGTCCGTCTCTGACAGGACTAGATACTTGATCCTACTTAACTGCTTAGGACCAAGGAGTGGCTTCTGACCAGAAAAATGGCTCTAGGGGCCTGTACCCCTATGCCACCAGAGAGTGACAAGCGACCAAAACTTTATTGGAAAAATGTTCGTTGTTCATGGGATCAATCCTGAGACTTTTTGATTGAGAGATGAGCACCGCACCTCTCTGCCACTCTCTCCTGCTTACACTGTTCAGCAGAAAACCGTAGTCCTGCGGAAGTGGTAGTCTTCTTACTTCCTGTCAGCTTCTGATGCCAACTGTCTGGTGTGTTGGTGGCGTAAATACCATCCATCGGTTGTGTGGTGATTGGCGAAGATTCAGGGTTATTTACATCAGAAAATAACAACACTGCACACTTCCTGACATCGCCCTGAGTCCATTTGAATGTTGAGCGAATGATATTGTACGAAAAGTTATGTGACTATGATTCTGAGTATTCTTGAGTTTGTAAGGGATCCTTGCAAGGATTTGAGTGGACTTCAGAATTTCACAATTGTCAATTTTGTCAAAGATTTTGTGTCTTCATGATAGTTTACAACATATATGACATGGAAAGTGAAAATCTATCAACTTATAAGTATTTTTACAAAAAAATATCAGTTTAGAGCCTTAAACTCATTTTTACAAGAGTTCTTTACTCATCTGTGAGTGGTTTATGTCCTTTTTGAGCATTACTACTTGAAATAACCCTGACAAACATATACTGGGCAACATAAGTAAATACAAAATTTGAAGGCTTATAACTAAGAAACAGAATGATCGATTTTAACATCTTTGGTATCAAATGAAAGCTGAGTTGTTCATTCATATAATCTTTTAAAATTCAAGGTTTGTTGCAAAAAAACAAAGTCCTTGAAGAGATAACCTTGACCCCATGACAAACCCTTCCAGCAACTGCCGAGAGCCCCTTGATTGCAGTCTGCAGACAGTGAAAGTAGGATTCTGCCATTAGTACAGTTATGTTTTAGCTTTTAAAAAAGTGGTTTATCACCATTTTTAAAATGCTTTTAATTTAGATTAATTTCATAGAACAACTATACTTAATATTTGCACACTTTAAACTTTGGTTTTTTATCTTTTTGTGCCACTCACAGAACAAAATGCACAAACAAATCATCAAGCTGCATTGAAACAGTCACCAAAAACCAGCTCTATGTCTTGGTCGAAAAAGAATCCAAATAAGGATCTAGACTTCAACTCAAACAGAGCAAAGAAAACGACACTCCAAACATCTGGTTCGAAGGAGAAAGAAATATTTCAGTGGAGTAATTGGATTTCAACCCAAAAGAAAGCAAAATCTTTGGATAGCGTGACTAGCAGTGATGTCCAGACTGTTTCAAGCGAGGAAGATTTTAAGACTGTGGTCATAGACAGGGAAGAAAAACTGGATGGAGAGAGGAAACTGTCCGAGGAGTTGGAGGAGGATGATTGCACAGCTGAGGTTCTACGGAGAGATAAAACATGCTCTGTCCCCCAAAAGCAATCTTTAGGCCTTACGGTGGATTGCGAAGAGGCTGAAAACGATGCTGTGGATGGTCAGACAGGTGGAGAAGACAAATTCTCGGCTGAGTGTCGTGACAGTGATGAATTGAACTTCAGGATGACTTGGACTCTCCAGGGGAGGAGAAGGGGGGACAGACATGTGGCTTGGGTGGACAGTGACAGCACTGGGGATTCATTCGACAATGCATCAGACACAAATGTGACAATAGGGCTGCGGGAGGAACCTGGCAACCTGGACAACTCTCCAGCGTCATTTTACTCAGCTGTGAATTCTCCAACTGAAGGATGCGGTTCGACCAATGAAACGGTACATTGTGACAGGAAAGTCATCCCTGCCAAGTCTAAGCAAAAGAAGAGGAAGAAAAAAATCAAAGGAGAAGTTCTTGTTGATGTTACAGGTGCAGATAATAAAGTTGTAGAAAAAATTAGACGATTGAAAGCAGGTGAGACAGTCACACTGTCCCAACCAGACTGTGCCACAAAGGAGGGGAATATGTCATCACCAAAAGAAAAAGGCGTAAAAGTTGTCAAGTCTCCAAGGGCAAAAAAAGGGGTGGAGACAAACGCCTCGACCAGCGACGGTCATGTCAGCAAAAGAGGAAGTTTAGACAAACCGTCTACTTCAAGAATTGACGACAAGGACAGCCAAAGTACAGGTGAGACTTACTCGCAGTGGGTGGATTAATGAGTTGAGGCGAGTCTCTGTATGTATTTTGAGTTGGAACAGTGGGGGACATGAGTGTTTGTGGGGGTTCTCGTGGACAGGCATAACACAGGGATGGAACCTGTTCCAGTTTTTCCAGAACCTCTGTTTTTTTTTTTTCCTGCCCAGAAATTCAGATGGAAAATAATCCTGAAGATGAAAAATTTGGAAAAAATTGAGCCTGCTCAGATTTCTTTCACTTCAAATTTTCAAGATCCGGCTTTCCCTGGCTTAATCTTTACCTTTTTCTGTTTATTGTCATCTATCTTTCAATGCCAGCTCTATTCTTTATCTTTACCGGAGTCAACGTCCGGGGAGTTGAGGACCATATCATAGATCAGGCCTGTAAATCCTTTGACAATTGTCGGATTTCCGACAAGTAAAAAAAAAAAAAAATGGAAAAAGAAAAAAAAAGTCGTTCTCAGACCGAAAAATTCTGACAAAACCAACTGCAAATTGACTGTGTTGTGAGTGCTGTTGTCTCGCCAGTGGCCGTACACATAGTTAGCCGTGGCTGCATGTCCAGTTCAGCTCGGCATGGCCATCTGGAGGCGCAAACATTACCTGAGTATGTTATAAGCTATTTTAAGCTCTTTCTAATTCTTCCACCTGTCAGCGATTCCGACGTCGGACATGTTTTTATTTCTAGATCATTGTTGGTGATTTCTCCGACATTGTCGGAAAATGCAAGAATTGGAACATAAGAAACTACGAAGTGATGAAACGGAAACTCAGAGTTAATTTTTCTCAGGTGAGAGAAAGCGCAATATTATTTCTTCCTATCGGTGTGGATTCGATCTTATTTGGCGTTGTTTCAAACCTCAAACAAAGAACCTCTGCGTTTTGGACTTGCGATCGTCATATATATCTTGCTCTCATCAAAAGAGTTTTTAATTTCTTTTTCATTGTCAAAGTTATCGATTTCCTTCAAAATGCCGGAAACTTTCGTGGATCGAAGTGCAGTCTTAAAAACAATTGAAGGTTCTGTGAAGAATAAATTTAAGTGGTAATGGCTGGAAACTAAGGATGACAGCTGCGATTTTCTGTCGGATTATGTGAGAAAAATTCCTGAACCTAGCGTCTGCTTTTGCCTCATATGTAACCAGAGGCTGGTTTATGCTACAAGAGGAAAGTGTTTTATCACAAGACACGCTTCCCGTGCTTGTCACATTAAGAAGAGGAACCTGATCAGGAGCAACCAAACTCTTCCAGCTCAAATGAAGGCAGCAGATAATATTAATGTCTCTTCACCCCACCTACCCCCGCACATGCGCGAAAAAAGAGTTCAGACAATTTTGTGATTGGGCATTTACAGGACTTATAGATGGACTTTGCTCGATTAATTTTTTTTATTAGCGCCAGTGAGCATTATTGGAATGGATGCTGGCGCTATATAGATTCAAATGTTAATTTTAATGTTAATGTTTGATACTCACTATGAAAGCAGTTGAAGTTAATGATCGTGATTATCAATCAAGTCACATACGTAACGTTTGGTTGACTTGCGATTTTATTGAACGGATTCAATTTCTGGGTCATTTAGATATTTAGCTCAATCTCGGTTTCTTTACATATGCTGATGGAAGCGTTCGTTTTCCACATCCTGTGTCTCTCAGCTGGCCACCACTGCCTAGAACATCGGCGGGTTAAAAACACTTCAAATATGTTTCAACCTAAAGCTTTAATTGAACTTTGAGGTTGAAAAATGTCAAGATCAGTAATTTTGGATGTTCAATATGTTTTATGTAGCCTCGGTTTGTTTACATCGGCTGATGGAAGCGTATTGCGGAAAGTGAAGATGGCAACACCTTTACAAATATGTAGCCTAGGTTGAATTCAGTTGAACTCTGAATTTAAAAAATGCATTTCTATTATTTTTTATCACCTCCAATGAACACTGGTTTGAATGAGACAACGCAATAATTTTCACAACGGTGGTCGTCCACTGAATGTTGGACTGCTGCTTAAAGGGAGGTAATTATAACTTATTCCCTCAATCACACGTTATAACCTGGAGGAATTTTTTTTTCTCAAATTACCGTCGCATTATATAACGCACTACACATCCCCTGACATCGCCTGTGCCCTTTTTGATGCTTTAACCAATGAGATGTTACCAAATAAGTCACATGACTATGACGTTGACTTCATTTTATGTCAAAAGGAATCACTGGTTCAAGGTAAATTCGCAACTGCTGATTTCTGTCTTAAATTTCTGTGCTGAACAATGAATTACCCTACATTTGCCATGGAAAGTAAAAATCTATCAATATTCAAGCGTTTTGTGCATAAAGATACCCATAAAATTTAATTTTGAGCTTTAAAATTATTTTTTCCCAGTTGTTGAGTAAAACTGGTAAGTCAGCTATTTTGTATCGTTTTGAGTTTGTAATAAAAAAAAGATACCGAGATAAATACAGTATTATTTTGAGCTGCGTTTTTATAAGAAATTGACTAGTGACCTTAACATTGAAAAACTGACTCCTGTAGGCACCGTCGCCGTGAGCAACCAATAAATTTTTATCACATGAATGACAACGAATGGGGAGTCAAGGAGTTAAAAATCTGTTCTTTATAATTGTTAGTTCTTTCTAAGCATGCTTTACTCTGTTAGACTGGGAAGGCTGTTAGACCTGCACTCACATGTCAAAGGGTGAGGGTTTGAACCCTGGCCGTGGCTACCTTAGTTTACCATGGAAAACACTGGTGATTCCTGATGGCATTGGATGGAAACTATGAATAACCTTGACCCTTCTTGGCTGCCTTGGCAGCGTAACTTACATGTTCACTGGTTGAAAAGACAAATTTTGTTTTACCACTTACTTATAACTTTGACCTTCCCATCATACCGTATCCCTAAATCTGGATACTAGCCATCCAAAACCAAACGCTCTTGATGTAAATTATAAAGTACAGGAGAGCACACTTATAACATACCTGGCTGCCAGATTTCTGCTAATCAGCTGATATCTGCTTTTTTTTTTTTTTCTGAGGAATTTTCCGCTATTCCGATATATTGAGCACTATTACAGCTTTTGAGGTGAATATATTATTCATAATTATTGATAACTAGTAAAGTTCCCCTTTTTCAGTTTTTTTGGAACTAGCAACTATGAACAAAAACCACACGCTTGAACTGATGATTATAAAGAACATATTTTTAAGCACCTCATAAAGAGTCAATGCATAATTGTAAACAAATCTTTGGAGAGTGCGACAAGCATGTATGAAAGAGAAATGACCAGGAAAGTGTTCCAATGCATTTCTAACACATTTGAGCAACACCCATTAGCTTACGAATTTGTAAGACTGCCTTCAGGAAGAAGATACGCTGAAATTAAAACACAAACCCAGAGGTACAAACAAACATTCCTCCCATCAAGCATAAAACTGCTCAACAAAGCTTTGGCGTAAAGAATGCTCCCTTCATGAAATCCAACCTGTCCGAAATGATCCTTTTTTTATTCAAACACTTTTGCTCATATTATGCTTGTTGCACTACCCCCCCCCCAACCACTCCTCTACGTGCGTACGTGTGTGTGTGTGTGTGTGTGTGTGTGTGTGTGTGTGTGTGTGTGTGTGTGTGTGTGTGTGTGTGTGTG
>JBCIKM010197862.1:1775-12804 GCA_039654465.1 Melibe viridis | reverse complement strand
TTGTGTGTGGAAACACTCCATTGTATTCATGCGCACTGTTTATGAATGAACAGGTCAGGGAAGCCCCTTCACAACGGCCTTGGTTCGATTAGTAAACGTCCGAGAGAGAAAAGGTTGAAAATCATCGTTTTTGATTAAAAAATCTAGCTTGTTTTCCCAAACTGCGCTCTAAGCAAGGTTCAAATAAAGCCCTAAAAAACCTATTTTGTTTTTAAAAAAACACTAAAAACACTTGATTTCCGATCCTCAGATGATTCATGGATTGTTCAAGCCAATAAAATAAAAATTGACCCCAGAAATGACCCTTTTCTCTATTTTCGGTCATATCTCGAATCAGTGCTCTGCGCATCCCGTCGGGAAATCCCAAGCACTATCACAAAAAGAAACTTATCAAATCCTGGAACAGAATAATGACAGATCTTCAAAGCTAAAATGTCTTATCTATATCCAATTGACGACTTGAACTGCTAACTTCAGAGGTGAGTTGTAATCTACAATTTTACTTTGTTGTTTGGGAGAATACTGATCAGGGCTGTCAACTTCGTGGATCCACAGAAAACCCGTGGATTTCTTTTGCCGTGATGAGAAGACAGAGGAAGAGGGAATGTTCAAAAATTAGAGAAAATTAAATATCTAAGGGTCCTCACCTTTTCAAGAGCAGGATAGGACAGGATCACTGGCAGTCCAGCTTTTGTCACCATTTAAAGGATAAATTGCGACAAGACTGCTTAAGTAGTCTAAATTGAGGAGTGAGCTTGCAAAAAATCATTTGGCTCGTCTGAACCAATTTGCTTGTGAAAGGAGGTTTATAAAGATTTCAGGGACTACACCTCACCAGAGCCATGTTAAAAGTGAGTTCATTAAAATAACTTTACTGGTATTTGCTGTGTTCTTTTATGGAGTGGTTATTCATACAATTTTGTGTCAAAGTTCTGCTTCATTTCTTGTGTATGCGCCCAGATAATAGATCTGTGTAACTGCAAGAATAAACGATTAAGAAAAAATTGATCCTGTCAAATTTTTACTAAAAAGTGATATATCATTGGTTCCTATCTTAAACAATTCAATTAGCGAAGGAAAATTAGGCGGCTTTGTATTGTATCAATTTGATTTCATTGCCGCTGCAGCCAAAGTGTCCGTGTTGTTGGCATTGGCATTGGAAGCAAAAGTATATGTTTAATACCCAGCATGCTCCAATTTTTAACAGATTTTTTGTCTTTTCTTTTCCTAACATATACGACATCCTGTAATCTTATTTTTACCATACCAGTTATTCATACATGTGTGGGTGAATGCAACACATTGTTACAATGTGATTGTTTGAATAACAGTTACAGTTCATAAGTTCAATATAGTGCCAAACACCCGCTCTGCCCCTGCCACAACAAGCAGCTCTCTCTTTCTCTCTGTCTCTCTCTTTCTCTCTGTCTCTCTCTTTCTATCTGTCTCTCTCTCTCTCTCTCTCTCTCTCTCTCTCTCAATCTCTCTCAATCTTCCCTCCCCCTGGCCCCCAACTGTTTGTCAATCACACAGTCTGTTTCTGTGTAACTGCAAGAATAAACTATTAAAAAATCAAATTTGATCCTTTGGAATTTCTACAACAATGTGATAAGTTATCGGTTCTTTGTCAATTCATTCATTGAATTAAAATTACGCAGAATTATATATATACTGTATGGCTAGGATTGCCATTTTTTGTATGGTTTTTAAACATCAAATTTTCAAATACACATCCTGTGCTTTTAGATTTCGGGAAAAACCTTTGCATTTCTAATCTTTCATAGAACGGGGCCATTTGCTAGTTACAGATAAAACCATCCGGCCGCTTCGGCACGTTCCGTGAGTGTTTGGGCAGTCATTTGCCAAGTATACACTTCGACACTGCGCCAAAAGCGGCTTTGTCCATTCTTTCTTTTTTATCATTTAACTTTACAATTGGATGAATAACCGCGTCCTTATTTTACATGAATTATTCGTTTTTTACTTGATAGGTATTGAAAATTTGTTTCGGTTGAGAATGACTGTCATTGACAGCTCCTCAAATCAATTCTTGCTGGATTTCCTTTTTTTTTTTTCTAAGACAACTTTCTGTTTAACTTAAAAGCCAATTTTCAAGGAAGCTAAATTTCCATTTCTTCCAATGAGAACATTTTAAACTGAGACAACCTGTTGCTGAGATGCACAGTGCTCTGCTCATTTCTCAGATGATAGTGGGTTTTTATTTTATACAAATAAATGTTTTTATTTGCATCAGTTCTTATGACAACCGGACCTACATTTTTTCAAATTCCAAGATAATTTTTTAATCCTATCCTAGATATTGTTGATAAATAATTCATAACTAAAGGTCATGGACTTAATTCATCTTACTTCATACTTCCCTTTTCTGTCAGATTACTTAAATGAATGCAGCAGCATGAGTGTGAAGCTCGCTCCCAGCAAGACAACAGTTTACGTGTCAAACATACCTTTTTCCTTGACCAACAATGACCTGCATAAGATTTTTGAAAAGTATGGCAAGGTTGTCAAGTAAGTAATGAAATAGAGTAGTCTTCTGGTGAAACTGGTTTTTAACTGTTGAAAAATGTCCATTTATTTATTTAGTAGTGTCACTCCCCAGTCACATGGTTTTTTAGGTCCTATTTTGTTCTCAATTTTACAAACTGTGATACATAAGTATGTCCAAACAGTTTCAATTTACAACAAACACAGTGGAGCTGGGGAGGAGATAAAAGACTGTAAAACTCACGAACATGCACTCTTTACTTGAAGAATTGCCATCAGTTAACATAAAATAGGGTATAATCGACTGTGTGCTTTCAACTATTTGTCCTGAAAATGAAACTATAATAGCTATTTGGTTTGCTTGAGAATGTTTACCTCTGTGGTTTTGAGTTGGTGTGTTGAAAGAGAAGACAATGTGAAGTAATTTGAGCAAAATTTGCTTTTTAGGACTGTTTAAGTGAATTCTAGATGATATTTTAAGAGCTGTTTTATATTTAATTTATCTCGTTTTTCAGAGTAACCATCATGAAAGACAAAATAACACGCAAGAGTAAAGGTGTTGCTTTTGTGTTGTACTTGGATCGAGATGGAGCTCACGCCTGTGTTAGGGCCTTGAACAATACCAAGGTATGAATAAATACATGTGCAGAACATGACTTTTGTTGGTAAAAGAGGAAAAGGTGGTTATTTATGCCAAAACATTGCCCATTTAAGCGTTTGATTCATTTAAAAAAACAGTCTGCCGAAGTAAAATTTTAAAATTTTAGGTATTGAATATTCTTTTGCAATAAGAAAGGATTTTAACCAGAAATCGGCCGTTGTGTCCGAAACTGCCCAATGTTGAAATGTGCAATTGCACCCTGGACTGCTTGCTTATCTATCTCTTTTTGCGAAATTTTCGTTAAGAAACAGCAGTCATTTGGTTGAAAATGAACTGGTTAAAAAGACAGAAGACATAACTTCATATTTTTGTAAACGAGGAGTGAATGATAATCGTGAAAGTAGGTCTAAATAAGCATCAATTGGACATTCCCATGGAGAGATATGAGCTAAAACCAGAGGATTTTAATATGTTAAATAGTGCTGTAGGTTATTGAACGGAGAGATTTTAGCCAACTAAATGGTTTATAAACAGTAAGAAAATAAGGCAAGATTTTCGGATGTTGGGCTTTATTTTTCACTTATGGCATTTTGTTTTTAAGCTTCTAATTATTGCATATGTGAAAAGTAACTTATTCCCCACATTTTAGTGCTGATTTTAATATAATTACATGAAACATAAAATAATATGAATTTTAATGTGAATAAAATTCAGTGATCATTTAGTCATTGGCCTTGCATTGGCACTTGAATTGGTATAATTGCGGATGTCTCCGACCCATTATTGTTGGTTATATGGAAATAGGGGATTATGGAAAAAAAAATAGAAATTATCCTTTGTTGAATTTCTATGTTGCCGATTATAAAAGGTAATCTCTTTCCTCTATATTTATCTCATATTTTTGTCTTCAATCAAACACATATTTTTCTATTGCCTTTTGACAATTTTTGTTTGATACTTTTTTTTTGTTTTTGTAGATGTTTGATCGAACAATATCATGTAGTATTGCGAAGGACAATGGAAGAGCAACAGAATTCATAAGGAGGAGAGAATATCTTGATAAATCTCACTGTTATGAATGTGGAGTGAGTATTCCTTTGAGCAGATATACTTATGTAATGTAGAGGAGTAAGATTCTATATCAAACAAAATTTTGTCACAATACACCTACTTACATTTAGTTTCATGTCCCATTTTTTTTGTCTAGTTCATATTGAAACAAAAGGAAATCAGCTCTATACTAGAATGTTTGAATTTATATCTTTTGCGAGTGACACCTTTTCTTCTTTCCTTCAATTTAGTCAGCTGAAAGTATGTCACTCAGGATGATTATGGGCTTTTGTCTTTTTATCCGCAAAATGTAGATGTTGAGTTTGAGTAAAATTTTCGGTTCATATGGATAAAATTCAATCAAATGCTTTTTGTTTGTGAATATTTTGTCTGATGAGTAATGAAATCTGTTTGATATTGAAATGACTTCAATTCCATGTGACGCAGGAGGAAGGCCATCTCAGCTACAAGTGTCCCAAGAACCTCCTCGGGGAGAGGGAGCCTCCGCCCAAGAAGAAGAAAAAGAAGAAAGAGTTTGACAATGAGGAGGAGCAAGAGGAACAGAGGTAGGGGCGCATTAGCATAAGTTCTGATTTGTATGGAAAAAATATGAATGTTTATATTAAGACTGAGAAGTATAAAGATAAAAATTCTGTGACATCGGTCGAAGATATGACTATTTTAGTAACAATTTGATCGCCAGAGGACCAGTTCAAAGTGACTCATACTTTACGTATATGTCAGACAAAAATATATACGTTCTAGCCTCAACTAACCTCACAAATAAATTAAAATGAAATATTTAAAGATATTTTGCAAAATGTGGCAGTGAGGTCCTTCGATACCAATACACACACACAGCATAAAATCTGAAAAATGAGTAAATGTTTCTTTCCGGTTTCGTCAATATCTCTTAAAGTCACTGTGCGGCATCAGGCACCTTTTCATCAAGCTACCACACAATTACCTTTTTTTTGTGGAGCTTGGATGAAATATTTTTTTATTCAAGATTTCCCCACTACCAATTTTTCTGGCTTTCTAGTTTTTAGCTCTCTGACTAGATACTAATTTTGGTAACATTTATTGGAAAGTCTGCATTTTTTTCAAATACAGGGTTTGAAAAAAATTTTTAATCATTCTTGCAAGATGCTGGAACATACGCCATGCGCCTTAGGGCGTTGTAATGACTGGAGTGCTATATAAAGATTATAACTCTAAACTTTGCTCTTTCCCACCAGTGATGATGCAGACTCTGAAGCAGAGGCCGTGGCAGCAAGTACCAGTGAAAGTCTGGCAGCCGCCATACAGTACCAGGTGAGAGTTTTTTTCTTTTTCTAAAGGATCACTTTTTAGAGCAGTACCTTTTCTGTGTTAGACCCCATCACAGTAGGTGATGATGTGATTGGCACATTGTCACCTCTGCTGTGGGGCAATGACAAGATTTCGTGATGCAGAAGAGGATTAGTCAGGTTGTCAACTTTCAAAAGTTAACAAAAACTTCATGACTGGCCCAGAAATCTGTGTCTTTGAATTGAAAAACCAAAAACCTTAGTTCTGGTCATCGTCTTGTTTTCAGTGGCCTATTGAGACACCGCACAAGTACTGTGAAGGGACTCGACTAAAGGAGGGATTTTTATTTGTTAAATTGGAAAAACCGTAGGGTTTGGCTCAGGTATTGATATGAGGAGTTAAAATTTTTATTATAAGAATGCAGGAAGGGAGGGGACTAGATTATTCCAAAGGTCTGAGCTTTATGCCAGCGAGAACCATCCGAGTTGACCAATTAAGTGTGTGGCATACGTGGCAATTACTCTGACATTGAAATGCCAAAATAGAGCTCAAACCTGACTGGTCATTGATACAGGTGCAATTCAATGCCATAACCAATCTTTCATTTTATGCAGGAATATCATTATATGATGAGGGATGAGACAATGTCGATAGCTGTCCTTTTTTTTTTTTTTTTTTGCTTGTTTTAAACATCGGGTTGCAACCAGCCAGTTCCTCCAGTGTTTTTGTTGTAAATCAGTGACGTTTGGAATAAAATGGTGAAACGATGTCGTTTTTTCCTAAACACCTTCCTGTTCAAAGATCTGCACTTTTTATGAAAGGATCGAGGTGGATGTCGTCTTTCCATTGATCACATCTTTGTATGTATGATGTTTCATAGGAGGCTATGGTTGACCCTTGACTGATGGATGTGTGTGATGCCACTAACATTGATATGAGAATATCATTCGTTAATAGCCTTTAATATCTTTAAGGGATTTCACATTCTCTGTAATTGTTTGTCAAGGGTTTGTCGCTCAACTTTAATTCCTGATTATATTGCATTGAAAAAAATTTAATTTCACTTCTCAAAATCAAGTCTGGCCTTTTTTTTTTTTTTTTTTTTTTTGTGCATGTTGGAAAATGTGCAGATATTACAGCATGATTTAAACCTTGTTGGGTTAGGGATCTTAATCTAGAGGTCATGGTGTAAGTTTAGTCAGTGGCATGTTTTTTTATATTGATATCAGAAGCACAAACTGCAGGAATGTTTGTTCACACCAACTTATTTAAATTTGTAACCCCAACAGAGCTTATATGTATCATCCTGTACTTTCTTTTTGATGGGTGTTACAAATTTTTACTTTTACAAGTTCATTGCATCTTTAACTCTTTATTATTCATTTCATTCCTGCCAAGCTGGATGGCAACTGTCAGATCTCTAAGAAGTTGGATATACAAATGTGAAACCTTTTTTTTTTTTTTTTTCTTTGTATTTTCCAGCAAGCCATGATGGACAGAGAAAGGGCTGGTTTTGAAGACACAAAAAGTTCCACATCTTCCAAGAGGAAAAGGTACAAGAAGGACACTTACTTCAGTGACGAAGAGGAGGAGCTGGACGACTGACATTGACAGACCTGTCTAGAGCACTCCAGCAGTCCCTGCACCAAGGCATGCCACCCCCCACTGCTGAGGAGAGTTGAGTGTCTGTCTCAAGACAGCCTTCCAAGTGTTGGTAATCCTGATTTCACCTCCTCCAATGAGAGCGCGTGGTGGCCGGGAACTTTGTCATTGTGTGACATCTGCATCAAAAAGCAATCTGTATATTTATATCAGACTGGCAATGACTTGGTTTATATATCAGTAGCAAGATAATTTGTTTGCGATCCTACAGAAAAGCAGGGAACAAAGCAGCCTATGAGGTCTGCCTTTTTTCAGTGTAATCAAAAAGTCAACAGAGTCAGTGCAAGGAACTGAAAAAAATGTAGTCCAATCGTAGCTTTCCCATGAAAATTCAATAAAATGAATGGATACATAATTCACAACACAATTAGCCTTAAGAGATTGCAAAACATCATCTGTACCTTTATACAAACTTGGTAATTGAGTCCACAAAGCCGTTTCAGCCTTGATCTCATCCTCCATTCCATCACTCTTTTCGTCAGGCATTTGAACTGAGCAATAAATTCAAATTTTCTTTTCTGCATTGATGGCAAAGTCATCAGAGGGTTGTAGCAGAAAATAAATCTTTCTCCAGGATAGTTTTCTTCTTTGAAGTCCCTCATATTGCTCCTCCACCATTTTCTTTCCTCTCCCTCTGCTCATCCAATTATGCCTCATACTTGCTGGGGGCACTGCAAGCTCAACCTAGGGGTTTCTTGCAGACCTTATGTTCTCTTGGTCACCAGCCAACAATCTCCTTGAAACAAGAGTGGTAGGTGAGCACTGTAGAGGTGTCTATCTCCTTGTTTATGGAAAATCCTCTCTCCATTTCTTTGTTGTTGAGATGGGAGAGTAAAACTCATCTGAACAATCAATGCTCCTTGAGAAGGAAGTGCTCCCGAAACAGGGGTAGGAGTTCGGGCCTAAATAGTCTTACTTGTGCCTACTTCTAGTCTATAGGTCAGTTGAAGGCTGGTAACTTTCGGCCATCCTGATTCTACAGCTGGAGGAGGGCCAGAGGCGGGTAGGGGTCCTAGGGGGGGGGGGGGGGGGATGGTGTCAGTGGTGGAACAAGGCAGAATTCTATCACAGAAACTAGGAAGACTGCGCCTGGAAAGAGTAGTCAAGAATGTGAGAGGAGGGGAGCAGGAGGTCCAGGATTGTCGTCGTCGTTCCAATTATCTGGATACAAGCTGAAATAAACCCCACCCGACAAGCAACACAAGCTCGTGCACAATGCACACTCAGACATACAGACACACTCTACACAAACCGCTACAGTACAGCTTAAAAACATACTTTTTCTAAGAAAGGGGATAAAAAAGGAACAATTTTGTACTCTTTATAACAGAAAGTCCTCAAAGGAACTTGCCGTCAATGGAGGGTGCAGGTCAAATGTTTCCTTGAACAACATTACGCACAATTACTCTACTTGCCTTATAGTCTATACTTTAAGGTCAGTTGAAGGCTGGTAACTTTCGGCCGTCCTGATTCTACAGCTGGAGGAGGGCCAAAGGCGGGTAGGGGTCCTAGGGGGGGGGAGGAGGAGCAGCAGAGGGGATGGTGTCAGTGGTGGAACAAGGCAGAATTCTATCACAGAAACTAGGAAGACTGCGCCTGGAAAGAGTAGTCAAGAAAGTGAGAGGAGGGGAGCAGGAGGTCCAGGTCCAGGATTGTCGTCGTCGTTCCATCGGGATACAAGCTCTAAAAAAACCACCCTACAGCCAATGCACATTCGTGCACAAGGCACACACACGCTACACAAACGGCTACAATACAGCTTAAAAACAAACTTTTCCAAAGAGAGAGACAAGAGAATAAAATAGGAACAAATTTCTACACTTCTAACAGGAAAATTTCTCAAAGGAACTTGCCGTCAATGGAGGGTGCAGGTCAAATGTTTCCTTGAACAATATACGCACAATTACTCTACTTGCCTTCTTATAGCCTATACTTTAAAGTCAGTTGAAGGCTGGTAACTTTCAGCTGTCCTGATTCTACTGATGGAAGAGGGCCAGAGGCTCGTTGGGGTCCTTTGGGGGGGGGGGGGGGCAGCAGGGCGACTCGGTGCCGTGGCAGGTCCTGGGTTCGATTCCCTCCTCCGACGTCTTCCTGTTTTTTTCCTTTCTCTCTATGGCTTTGACTCACCTCTGCACTGTGTCTATACTATTTGCTATTCATTTTCACAGAAACTAGGAAGACTGCGCCTAGAAAAAGTAGTCAAGAATGTGAGAGGAGGGGAGCAGGAGGTCCAGGATTGTCGTCGTCGTTCAATTATCTGGATACAAGCTGAAATAAAACAAGCTCGTGCACAATGCACACTCAGACATACAGACACATGCTACACAAACCGCTACAATACAGCTTAAAAACAAATTTTTTCTAAGAGAATGGGGATGAAAAAGGAACAATTTTGTACACTTATAACAGAAAGTCCTCAAAGGAACTTGCCTTCAATGGAGGGTGCAGGTCAAATGTTTCCTTGAACATTACGGACAATGACATCTGGCAAGACAAGAGAATTACTGACAAGACCGGTTGTCAAGTCAGGGAATGGTTTGGTGGTCTGCCTGGCAGGGGGGAGGGGGCTCTGGATCTGGATGGACCTAGAGAGGAGGCTCTGGGTTGAGCAGGAGCAGGAGGGTGAAGGGCAGGGAGGGGTCCTGAGGTGGGGCAGCAGGGGTAATGGTGTCAGTGTTGAAGACAGAATTCTATTACAAAAACTAGGAAGACTGCGCCTGGTAAGATCAGTTGTCCAGTCTGTGAGAGGAGGGGAGCAGGAGGTCCAGGTCCAGGATTATCGTCGTCGTCGTTCCAGTATCCTCTTGGGGCTGTCTCGCTGGTCAGGCGGTCTGTCCTGTTCAGAAGAGGGAAAATCTTATTGATTAGAAGTCATTTTTAAACACGTTTGTCAAACTTGTTTTGGGTATGTATGGATTCAATTCCCTTGTGCTAGTGCCTAGTATTTATAAAGCCCACAGAGTTATAACCATTGACATTGCTGAGAGCCCCATTCCACAAATGAACCACTCCCAAGCCTCTCAGGAAAAAAACTCACCCCTGCAGTTGGTCCTCACAGTGAGGGGCATCATCAGTTGAAACGAGGTACGGTGGGTCAGAGGGTCAGAACGACTTCTTTGTGTCTTGTAAAATTCTTTTTTGCTATGGGCCCAGGGTGTTCAGCGATCTTTTAGTTTTTTATTATTTTGTTTCTGGGCCCAGAGCGGTCTCCATTCCTCCCAAATGAATTTGTAAATAACCGGTTTAGCATCCGGGAGGTGGAGACCTATCCATCTGGAGTGGTCCAGATGGAGTGCCTCTTTTGCGAGGTGATTTGCCTTATTTCTCTGGATCCCAATGTGGCTTGGGATCCAGAGCATTGTCTTCCCTCTTTTACACCTCCACCACTCTCCACAAATCCAAGTTTTCCTCCCATTTGCCCCAAGATAGTCATGACATTCTTCATTCCTAATAATTTCCATATCTCTGAATTTCACCTCTATATAGGCCTTTAACTGCTTCCTCTGCCTTCCCCGTCAACTGTCCTGTCTAGCGCCTACAGGACCATTGCAGCACTCTCTTCATCATTCCCCTGCTGTGGATTTTTCCTTATTTTCTTTTGAACTACATATCTTGGTGGTTTTGTTTCTCTTTTAGCAAGAATTGTCATTTTTTTTCTAGCACTTTCTTCAGTGCTCTTTTCTACGACACCAGGATATCCTGGTGGTTCTAATTTTCTCTTTTAGCTAGAATTGTCATCTTACTTTTTCTAGCACTTTCTTCAGTGCTCTTTTCCACGACAGCAGGATACCCTGGTGGTTCTAATTTTCTCTTTTAGCTAGAATTGTCATCTTACTTTTTCTATCACTTTCTTCAGTGCTCTTTTCCACGACAGCAGGATACCCTGGTGGTTCTAATTTTCTCTTTTAGCTAGAATTGTCA
>JBCIKM010197642.1:0-12811 GCA_039654465.1 Melibe viridis | reverse complement strand
TACAAAAAGACTTCCGTACCAAAGCAATAAAAACAACTCTCCGAAACCTCGACGCGCGCTTCTTCTTGCCCTCCTTTGCTTCGCCCCGTGCAGTTTCTACTGGAATCACTCGCGCGGCGCAGTCAGCTCTCTAGTCCTATTTTGTACTCTGTTCTGGATACACACTTCCTTTCTTAAAACGTATGGGCCATGGAGCAGGAAGGGAAACCCCACCAAAGGTCAAAATGAACACGAGAGCCAAATGAGTCTCAACACCAAAAGGGTGTACCAAAAAACTAATAAAATAAAACCATCATAAATTAACAATTAAAATGTGTAATCTGTTCAGCAGGTTCCAGTTGTTTTTTGTTGTTGTTCGATAAAAAGCTATTTTTAAGGGGGGTCTGTTTTGCTTTTCGTGTGTGTCTTTGTTTTATTGGAATTGACTATTTTTAGCGATGCTCAATGTGATACAAAAAACGTTATGTATCTTTAGAACAGTGCAGCTTTAATGAGTCTGTGGAAATATATGTATGAGTAGAGTTTTATGAGAAGGACAAGACGAAGTCTGCCACCATCCATTTGGTACTTTTGCGTTTCAGAGTGCGGCTTCTGGGGCAGGTTAGCGTTTTTATTCACATAACATTTTACTCCATTCCCTCACCATTACACGTGCGGAAGTACAGGTAATGGGTAATACTCAATCCCCACTCCGCTTTCTGTTACATTCGTATTCGTTATAAAAAAACTCGAGGCTACTTACCACAATGAAAAAAAAAAATGATTGAAATAGTCTACACATCTTTAAAAAAAAATCACAAACCGAAAAGATTTTATATGCAATATTTTTTTGGTGTCAGCAACAGAACACTGATGCTAAGCTAAAGTCTGTGTAATAGGATACTATTGGGATTTAGTTCCGAAAAAGTATCGATAATACTTCATATTTCTATTTTCTTTTGAAGCAGCTCAAGTTTATTGTTGCTCACCCTGAGGTCGGTTGAACAAAAAAAACACCTACACTTTGTGTATTTATCCCTACTCTATTTTGTTGTGTCATTAGAATTGAAAGAAAAAAAAAAGAGCAACATCGCTGGCATTAACCATTTTAAAGGTAATTCATGTCTTTTAGTAGTAGAGCTCTGACTGCCTCTGCCATGATTGTGTTTTGATACGGGCGATGGAATGGTTGTGAGGTGCCGGCTGGGTTTTTCCAAGGACTTCAAGGACCAGTCCCAATCCTGGTCCTTGGGCATGGTTAAAAATAGACCAGCCTGACTGCTAATGTAGCAACGATTACGGGCAGGTCCGGAAGTCGGGCCCGAAATGGCTGTTTTTGTGGTCGGAGAAAAAACCCGAAGTTCCCATTTTCAAAAATTCATTGCGGGGATTCTTTTCGTCATAGGTCGCTGAAATTTGGCAACCAACTAGAAAAAAGGTTATATTTTCTTCATGCAACCGTACAGTTCTCTACAATTTATAAAAATGGTCTAAAACTTCGTTTATTTCCTGTATTTAAAGATCTTAGTCGGACTAAGAGGAGTTACCGGCTGTACGGTCACGTGAGGATAAACCAACCTAATTTGTCTCGCTGTCTGAAATTTTAAGTTTCTGTGTCAAATAGATTTCTCATACCAGTGAAAAAATTCACTCAAATCGTAAGAATAACGACTTGTTTGGGTTTCGCCATTCTCCATCAGCAACGAAGGCAGCAGTCGACGGCCTCGCGTGACGTGAGTGAGAGCGCGCGAACAGTATTCTAACGGTTTTGATTGGTTGCACGTCATCACAGCGCGCAGCGGGTCAGTCTAAGTTTCGACTCTTCATATTTCTAATACACCGTTCGGGGGGTGATAGCAAAACATTACGAGTTGTTTTGCTGGATGTATGATAATATTTTACTGAATTTATATCAAATATTACCAATCGTAGTTGAAATGATAGATAGTTATATTTTTTAATTTATGCATCATGAAATAGGACGACTGGAGCAAATTTGATCTTTTTTATCCACTCAAGCCCCCTTACAGTTTTTACTGTAGTTCAGTCATCCATTTTACTCATTCTCTGGTTTGTTTTGAGACGTTCGATCTTGCGTAAAACGAAAATATCTCAAATTTACTGAAAATCTAAATGAGATATCTAATTTCTGACTTCTTAATTGGATTATGCATCAAAAATTACTCTAAGGAGCCACAGTACACGAAAATAGCATGACTCATTTAAGAGTATTGAAAGAAATCCCCTAAAAACTTACCGTCGATCGTCCCAACTTCCTGAGGTTTTTTCCTCTTTGGAAGTATACCCCAAATTTAATCACAAAAAAATTTGTAAATATTTTATTTCAGAATATATTTTGGTAATTCAAAAGCCATAATAATCAGCGTGATGAAATCTATCGATTGAATCCTGTTTCGAACAGATTGCTCAAAAATTTAATTTTTTGTGGTTGTTGCTAGCATATGTTACATGCTGCGGCAGTCTTTCCATGGTTAAGCTTGCACAGACGCTGACCAGACAACAGTTTCTATTCTCTAGGGGAAAATAATTACGTGGGAGAGAGTGTGTGTCCGCGCATGCGCATAGTGGGGGGATGGTGAGTGCACAATAGTACTCTGTGACTCTGTGTGTGAACATTTGGCCATGGCAATTGGCAGGTAGTGATAGAGGATTGTTGAACTTTAGCACTAGCCTTGTTATCAAGGGTTCCCCCAGCCCCCCTCTCTCTATCCTTATAATGAACTGCATTTAAAAAGGAACATGTGCAGTCCTTGCATTAAGGACCGGTCCTTAGGCTTAGGACCAAAGGACCGCAAGGACCAGTCTTTTTAACCGGCTCTTGTTCAGCTCTACTTGTCAGTCTCTGCCCTTAAGTAAGGGGACTGGACAAGACCATTTGGGATAGCAGTGCTGTGGGCTAGCTATGTGTGTCATTGAGAAACAGCAGGCAACCTGCTTTCGCTGTTGGTTGGTTCACAGAGCTTCCAAATGCCACGGAAAATCCATGGCAGCTACGGAATTAGTGCCTTGCCTCTGAAATGGAAATGGATGAAATGTCCTGCTGAAACTCATTTTCCCCCCCAAATAATGGCAGTAACAAGTGAAAGAGTCATTGAAATGGTAGTCCATTTCCCTGTATCTACAGGTGGCGTGTGATGTTGTTATCATTAGCTGTGTAGGTAGAGCAATGTGCGGCTGTGGCCTCCCTGGCTGGTCATCAATAAAATAAATGGCATGCATGACCTCTCGGGCAGACTGCGGGAAAATCCATGGTGTACCCTGGCCGAGGGGCAATTAGTGAATGATAGGTAGAGTGTGCAACCAGAAAACCAATGTTATCCCTTTTGACGTGTGTGCTGTGATTCTACTAGATACTACTTGAATTGTGATAGGAACATTTGAAACTAAAACCCATTTTGGCCTCAGAAATGACCTGTCTTAAATAGCCTTCTAGCTCATTTCAATGCTTTGCCCTATGGGACTATATGACTGGATTTCCCAGACCACCTCACTTATTGTCTTATTATTAATTATTATTGTTGAATTTGTGTTCATCTACGGTGAAGAAATAGTTGATAAGGACACAAATTGAGAAAATTGATCATTTTGTGTTTGTTGCTAGATAAACTAGCTGCAGTATTGAATCGCTTCCTGAAAAGAAATGAAATTTCAGAATTGTGATGTTTTGTAACAACTGATAATAATAATGATGATACAAAGTGGGATTTATTGTCGATGAAGATTAGTGTGGTGTAGTTGATGGAGATGTTTTAGAATGAATGGTCATTCTAGCGGGTAGCAGCATACAACTCAAACTTATTTCTCAAATAGAGAGGTGTGTGTTTCCATATAACAAAATTTTTAATAACATGCTAGGTCAAAATTTTGAAAGGATATATATTGAGTCATAAGCAGAATTTTGTCAGTATGCTTTTCTCATATCCTTGCCTGTTTATCAAGGATTTCTCTTTTTAACCATGTGCAGTTTAAATCCTTTTTTTTAATTTTTTTTTTTTTTTTTGTTATCAATTTTTATTTTCCCAAGGATTTGGAGTGACCACAACTTTGTTCTTCAAATATCAAACAGCTCATTATGGCAGATTTGAAACCAGAGATGACATTGGACAGACCAGGCAAAATTATTGTGTCTGGAATACCCCGGGAAGATTCGTTCACAGAGGAAGATCTAGAAAAGCTGTTTGCTCCATTTGGCCGAATTACTGAGGGTTTGTAATTTTAACAACTGTTATTTGTTTTTGAAGGCTATTTAAAGAATGTATGTAAGATATACATGCTTGGGAATTTATTTATATTTTCCTTTTATTTATCCCAAAAGGGGAATATTTGTCTTTAAGGTTTGTCCCAAGGGAAGACGGGGACAACCCTGCCTGGTGTCTGCCACAGAATGCAACGCACACGTTTTGGTTGGCATGATCATGATGGCGCTGGGAAGAAATGACCCACACACTTTTTTATGAGAGTTAAACACCTCACCAACTAAATCATCATCTCATTCCACACCTCTCTCATTGTGGAAGAAAATAGAGGTATTTGCAGTGATAAATATTTTGTTCCATTAAAAATGCAACACTTCGAATTCAAAGTTTCATTGTTGTCATGAGCGTGTGGGGGAAAGATAGAGAGAAAGGTGTGAGAAGGAATAAAAATACAGGAGACCGATGCACTTCCCCACTCTTGGTATAATTCTAAAGCTCAGACACTGTGCTTTGTAATAAAACAATGGTCCATAATTGAGACAATTGCTTTTGGTACAGCGTTTGGCTCGTCCTTTGCGGATCACGCGCCGAAGTCGGAGTCCGCGCTGCACGCGGCAGAGTCTTGGGCCTAGTCTTTCATTGCTCAGTCTTTGCCCTCGCCTGGGCTCCGAGGCGGCCGTTTCCGATGTCGGGTCAAATCTCTACTTCTTGTCGCGTTAACGTCTAGGAAACTAGATGACAGTGCGCCATAGGACAGAAAAAAATGTAAACGAATCTGAGGTTTGGTAGGGAAAAATTGTGTACTGCCTCTTGCCTTGGTCTTATCTCTCCGGCGACCTCGAGCACCCTTTACTTGATGGGACTAAGGCCTTCCGACCCGACCCGGCTTAGAGGCTGGAAATGGGTGGCTGTTGGAAGCTGGAAATAGGTATTGTAGGGAGAAACGATTTCATTTTGATAAGGAACCGATTTCTCTCTCTCGTGATACGCGCACAGTATGGGACTGCTCAGTAATTAGCGTCCTCATAGTAATAGACAGGATAACACATAACGTCTGTGCTTGAATAGCGGGACCTGATCAGAGTACCAGGATGGCAGCTTGACAGCACACATGGGTATGAGTCGTAACGCAGTGTTATAGTTCCACTATGTAATATAGATATAAAGCAATGTGCATAGTAATCCTTTTATTATGGAAGTTCACAATCTTGTTCCAGTGATAAGCAATATTTCATTCGCAGGAGTACGAGAACTAGTTTATTTCTTTCACAGAAGGTGAGAACAGGTTTTTTTTGGTGGTGAGGCGAAGTTTCCTGAAACACTTTTTCTTTATATGGGCCCCAATTAACTGGCGTACCAAAGCGTCTGGATGTAGAGAAGTCAGCTGAATTAATATTCATGCTTCCTTTTAAACTACGCGAAGTTGTTAAGGTAGGCAATGTACAAGGAATTGAGTGAGGCTGGGGTTTGAGGGATCTCATTCTGTGCATGATGCAATTACTATCGAATGAGCACCAAAGAATACGGTAATAGCATCTTGGTTGTAGATCGAAGTGGCCATGTGGTCGTCTGTTAAAGTAATTAGTTGTTTACCGAGTCGAAATAATGTTGAGGTGTGTTTAGTTTTCTCGATTCTGAGATGTGCCAAGTCCACCTCGTGACAATTGTGTCACTGAATAGCTATTTCAACCTGTATCACAATTTTGATAAGGTTGTAAAAAATGATCACTAACATAATTATAATCCTTAAGCTCTTGTGAAATGAATGACACCGTATCTTTAAAAATAGATTGTTAAGAAAACACGCAGATTTCGAAAATACTTTTCTTTCGACCCATCGTAGGAGATGCATATTTAATGGAACTCATTGTATAATAGACAAAATGCTCAAAGTGTTCCTCAGAACTAAGTTATGTAATTTGGAAGGCTTCATGCTGCTAGTGAAGTGACAGTAAAACTAATGAAGATTTCAAATCAGAGCTCTTCTAAGATTTGGGGTTAATAGTGAATTTGCTCTTTCTTCCAGTGAATGTTGTTAAAGACAAACGAACTGACCGATCTCGAGGCTTTGCATTTGTCACCTATGAAAATCCGGGAGATGCCAATGATGCCATTAAAGCAATGGAAGGAAAGGTATTGGAACTAAATTCTCATGCTATTTTTTCTTCTTTTCTTTTTCTTTCTTTGTTTGGATTGCCAAGTAAAATAAAAGAGTACCAGATAATTGAAGTGTCATTGTTATTGTCAAAACAATTGTTGCTTTAGGGCATTTTGCAGAATATTTAGTTAAAAATTTTAAAAGGAAAATAGAAACATTGATAAAGACCAATGAGCCAATTTACCACAGGGCAGGGTACTCAAATTTAAGAAGTCATATTTACGAATACTGACCATGGCTCCTTTTGTTTTGTTTTGTTTTTTACAATGTGAGCTGGTTTTAGTAATTTTTTTGTTTGTTTTATTTTTTTTTTTTTTTTTAGCTGCAATTCTTCCTGTCATCTGGCTACCCAAATTTTTTACATGAAAGTGAAATGGAAATATGTTTGTAATAAGACAGTGCTTGCTCTTATCAATCTTGATTCATTTGTGTGCTAATCAAATGTTTTGATTTTTTAATAAACATTCAGACATTTAGTGAAAACCCAAATTTTACTTGTTTTAATGACAAAAACTTGTAATAGCTTGCAATAACTAATAGCTGTTAAATGTTATTTAATGTGTGCTTTAGTCTAGCTCGTACATCCGATGTCAGTGAATCCAACCAGGCATAGTATGTAGATAGCGGGAGGGGGAGGGGGAATACTCTTTGATGTTGATGATGACTGACTCATTGTCATTTGGTGTAGGGAAAAAAAATTGATGCTTTGTTTTTTTTTTTTTACTTTTCTTTTGGTAATTTTATCTTTGAACCCATGCATTATTCAGGATTTGGGTGGAAACAAACCACTACACTGTGAACAAGCGACGATTGGATTGAAGAAACGGCGTCAACTTGCAGCAGCTGAAGAAGAGTCTCAAGGAAGAGGGAGAGGAGGACCAGGGGAGAGAGGGAGAGGGGCTGGAGACAGAGGAAGAGGAGGAGTGAGTCGAGGCAGAGGTGGATTCAGAGAAGAACGAGGAAGGGGTGGGTTCCGAGGAGAGGAAAGAGGGAGGGGTGGATTCCGAGGTGAGGAAAGGGGAAGAGGTGGATTCCGAGGAGAGGAAAGAGGGAGGGGTGGATTCCGAGGAGAGGAAAGAGGGAGGGGTGGATTCCGAGGAGATGACAGAGGGATGGGTGGGTTTAGAGGGGAAGAACGAGGAATGGGAGGGTTCAGAGAAGGGGGGAGGGGTGGATTCAGAGGAGAAGAGCGAGGAAGGGGGGGCTACCCAGGGGGCTTTTCGAATGGAGGAAGGGGAAGAGAAGAGGAGTACTATCCAGAAGATTATGGTCGTGAAGATTACCCCCCACAAAGCTTTGAAGATGTCCGAGGCCCACCGCGTCGTCCATTAATGGAGGACAGCAGAGGGATGCCCGGCAGGAAAACCCTTTTGCCGTATCCTGGGCTACATGGTGAATGGAACGACAGACCCTCCTTCAGAAGGGAAGAGTACGAAGATGGCTATGGAGCCATAGAGGATAGAGGCTATGAGGAAGGCTATGAAGATCGCGGTGGTTACAGTGAGGACTACAGTAATGATTATAGGCAGGAAGATTACACCGAACCTTACGAGGACCCAAGACCTGCAAGAGGTGGTGCCTCAGGAAGAGGAAGAATGCGACCTCCGGCTTCAAGAGGTGGAGTGGAGGCTCCGAGGAGAGGAGGCATGATGGGTGGCCCAATGCGAGGAGGAGGAATGGATCCTATGAGGCCAGAAATGGAACCTCCTCGTAGAGGTGGCATGGCTCCTCGAAGATCAAGAGCAGGTGGGGAGTACGAGGAAGAGGATGCTGCAGGCTGGAGAGAGACAGCTTCAAGGGATTGGCCAACTCATCAGAGAGCAGCTGAATATCAAGATCAGCAAAGTAAGTTTGGTGGGATGGCATTTGTTGATGAATTTTAACTTATTCCTTTGAAAATATCACAGTCTGATATTGTCTCATCATCATTATTTGTCATATTTTTTTGGATATAGGTGGAATTTTCTCTTTATAATCAGAGTCAAGGTTTTCCCCATAAAACAAAATATCAAAACTCCTCAAATAACCTCAAAATAGTATTCAAAGATTGTGAAAATAGTTGTATGGTTATGGTGTTAAGAGGAGAACAAGACGAAGCCATAGAGAAATATAGATAAATGAAGAAAATAAATTGTCTCAAAAAGTTGGCCACCGCAGTTTGGACTCGAACCACAAATCACTGGATTGCCGATTCAGTGTGCTACCCATTACACTACTGAGGCACTAGCATTGAGACAATTTAAATTACTTTTGTTGTCTTGTTTAATTTTCATCGGTCATCCCCAATTCCATACCTTTTTGTACATAACTCCTGAGTCACAAGATAATCGCACTGAGTAATTTTGTACACAAAGGGGATTTAAAGATCCTGGGGCTTCCTGGACCATAATGCTATGATTGATGGCCATTGCTTATTTTTGAAAGGAGAGATATTTTTTGTCATTGTAAATCATCTTTCTGTGGTGTTGATATGTGATTCAAGGGACAATATTTATTTTTTAGTGTAAATCATCTCTCAGTTGTTTGTGGTTTGATCTGTTCTCTCTTCGAACTAATTCTAGTATCTTGCTCTCCTCTGGGCTCCTTTGTGGTGGGGCCCTAAAATCATCAATGAACAAACAAACAAACCCTCTGCTTGAATTTGTGAGTTGGATCCATCCTTTGTTACCATTGTGGAGTGCACAGTTGTTGATGATAGATAAATCATTTTCACATACATTTTTTAAAATGTGTTTTGGAATTTGTTGCTTATCGATTTCCCTGTTTTTAAGTTTATCAAAATGTTGCTTTTTCCTCTATTTCTCATATTTCTCAGCAATCACTTCACAAGAGTATGTTGAAGAAAAGTTGCGTAGTGGGTTTTTTTTTTTTTTAACCCCCTGTATTTGATTTTGTCCATCCTAAGGTGGAGAGTACTGGGAAGAGGGCTATGGAGAGGAGACTGTAGAAGCTAGTCAGGGACGGATGACAAGAGGCAGACCTCCATTGCCTGGTAAGTTAGTTGTCAATATAAAGCTTCCCATTTGGTTTTCTTACAAGTGCTAATGCTTCATTGGTATGTAGGTATCTTCCACACCATCAGTTAATCAGGAAAAAAATATCAGGGCGGCCACTGTCCAGGCAAAATTTTAAAAAGTTAAATTCCTACAGATCGGTTCACCTGTGCTGAGTAACAAGTTCTCAGAAAGACTTTGTCAGTTTGTTATTTTGGGGGATTTTTTTGTTTTACCATGTATGCGTTGGCATTAAATTAATTTGTACAATGTTGCAGCCAGAGGACCTGAGGCAGGGGCACAGAGGCGCAGGCCGTTGCTGGGAGCTGACCCGTATTCTGCAGAGGGTGGCAGGGACTATTACAGTGCTGGGGCGGAGGAAGAGGATTATGAGGATGGGGACAGAGCTTCTTACGGGAGGGGAGCGCCTCCTCCGTCCATAGCAAGGCAAGCTCCTGCTGTTCCAGGCGAGAGGTGAGCTACAGCCATTCCTTGCTTTTTCCTTTCTCTCTGTCTTGACCCACACTACTGGATTTCTTCTTTTCTCTGAATTTCAACATAGCATTTTTTTTATAATGTCTATGAAATAAAATGTTTTTACAAAGACAGTTTGATCTTTCTTCTCATTTAACTAAAATGTCTGGAATCAGTTAAAGTAAGACAAGCTAGCTACTACTACCAGAATCAAACCATATGTCCTAGACCTCATATCTACTCTAAGCCTCAATTCAATTTTGAGGTTTAAATCTCATTTATATTTTTTTACCAGACGTGTTATGTTTTCATTTCAAGCTTCAAATCATTTTTGAAGACTTAATCTCAAATGGAGGCAAATTTTAAAGTTTGCAATAAAAAATGTATAAAAACCTTCTGCTTGATGGATAAATAAATCAATGAATAAATAAACTTACATATCCATATTTGAAAATCTGTTTCACAAATGCGGCTGATATTCAATGAATGAATGCATGCATAAAGAGTAAAAATTATGGACTGGCTAATAAAAAGAATAGTGAGTGTAAAAAAAAAAAAATCAACAGTATGCAATATGTAAATTTATTGAGAGGTAAATATTGACTTAAAAATTCATGGATCTTCATTGTATTTATTGATGTTGTATTAGAATTTAACCTTATCACTTTTTATTTTTACAAAGAGATATCGTTTTCAGCAAATTAAAATGACACACTAGAAACTTGTTTAGACATTTGTTTTTTACCACTACAGGTACAGAGAGGGCGGTCCAGAGAGTAGTGCCCCATTGAGAGATCGAGGCCGTGGAGTTCGCAGGATGCCTCCTGGTAAGTCTTGTAAACTTCTTGTTCAAGTCAGTATGTAGGCAGGCAATGTCAGTAGCGATTTATTGCAGTTCCTGTGTAGAAAAACAAAAATAGGGAGGAATTTTTGAGTTTGACTGTGGCTATCAATTAAGTCAGTGTGTTTGGTGGTGATTTACTGTTGTTCTTGAGTAGAGAGCCGTTGAACTTTTGCTGTCACAGAAATGTACAATCATTGTAATGTCACAAATGCTTTATTGTTCAAAAGAAAGAGTCATCATTCATGTGTAGGAGATTGTCGGCCCAGCACACTATCAAGATTTCAAGGAAAAATTGCTGGCTAATTGTCCACGTATTGTGCGTCTAGGTATTCTTTGTATGGTTTGCAGGCTTAATTAAAAAATTTTAATTGTGGAATGATTTTATTACCCTTCTTTGTCCTAGTAGTACCCTTATAGAGAAGACAATAAACAATTTCATGGTACAAATAGTCATAATGCTCTATCTGTTTATCATTTCATGGCATTGTTCTAGGTATCTTCTTATACCATTCATCCACTGTGTTTGTGTGTGTGTGTGTGTGGGCCAGGTGGTGAGAGGAGCCTCTATGAAGAGGAAGTGTACGGCTCAGAGGCTGCTGGTCCCGGGCCCGCCAGGAGAGACGGCTACCGGGAGGAGAGGAGGCTCCCACCCATGGACAGGTCTGTTTGGCCCACAGCCTGCCCACACACAGCCTGATGGCTATCGATCCACCCAATTCACAAAGAGTAAAATCTTCTTAGAACAGACTGGGTGTAAAACTGAAGTATCTATTAATAAGGCTGTAATTTTTTTTTTTTTTTTTTTGCCTTTCTCGTACCAAGCGAACAGGAAATCCTGACCTCCTTACTTGAGGTGGGATTTTTCAATTCCATTTACCAATTGAAGTAAAATTTTGACCATTCAATCATATAAGATCAGTTCCAATTTCAATTTGAATCAATAAGTGATACCTAGCATCTCTCAATATCACCACTGTGCTGTTCTATCTCATGCCAGGCCAGAGAAAGGTTTCCCTCCTCAAAGACGGCCATCTGAAATGTACCCACCAAGCAGGTAGGTGTGAGAAAGGTTCTTTTATTCTTTCAACCCCGATGGAGTGTTTCTTCAAATGTGAACTGTCAGTTAATTTGATGTGCTGAAGAATGAATGTTTGAGGCTGACTGCATGCAGTATTGGGTACTAATTTTTTATTTTTTTTTACAGATTTACCGTGTTTCATTTATCCCGAAACTGGTGTGGAATCATATCAATTACAGGGTCACTCATGAAAATATGAAAAGATTTCGGGACAGTATACCCATCTACACACGCGCACGCACACACACACACACACACACACACACACACACGAAAAATAAATGAACAATCATTAATTTTTTTATGTTTGGATCTGTCAGAGGGTTATTATTTGAAAATGGAAATAATTTAATTTTCAAAAATTACCCTTTGGAGCTGATCAAATGAATATTCAATATTTTACGCAGAGAGCATAACTTTGATGGCCAGCGCGAATTTGAGGATGGGCAAGATCACGGTGTGGCAGAGAACGTACTTGCTCTTCGACGTCAGTACGAGAGCCTTGTTGAAAGGTCTGGAGCTGGTCCTACCCCTATGAAGAGGAGTAGGTGAGTGACACGATAAGTTGTCTCTGGGATTTCCCAAAGGAAATCTTGAGTCTCTGATCCATCTTTTCAATCATCTTTGTGTGAAGTGTAATAATTCTATGCATGTTCAATTCTACAATTAAGCACAAAGACACTGGCACAAAGAACAGAGTGAAGAAATAAAATTCATATTTGGGGAGTGGGTGGTCTGCGAGCTCCCATCTCAATTCTACAAATATCTGCATTTGTGCCATCTTTAAGGTTGTGAAAATTACTACTTCCAGACCTGCCAACCGTCCCGGACATCAGCTGTTCTCTCACTTACATCTGACCATTATCATGGTGGAGTTTCTTTGTTTTTTTTTTAAAGGGAAACAACCTCTCTACATGCCAATAAAGCAAGAGTTCTCTGTGTTTGGGGTGGGGTAAGGGGGGGGGGGGTCAGTTTGTCTTCATACAAATACCCTCTCACTGTTGACTCTGTCAACAATACATTTACTGAGAAGGCCTCCTGCCACTTCCCCCATTCCATCCTTTGGTT
>JBCIKM010197531.1:0-12812 GCA_039654465.1 Melibe viridis | reverse complement strand
ACTAAAGCAACGGAAAGCCGGATCTCAAAAATTTGAAGTGACAGAAATCCGTCCCGGCGCAATTTTTCCGGATTTTTCTTTCTCCGGATTTTTTTCTCTCTGAATTTTCGGGCTGAAAAAAAAAACTCGGAGGTTCCGGAAAAACCGGAACAGGTTCCATCCCTGACAGATAACTGAAAATAAACAGCCAGTAGCAATTCGAAGAACTACGAGGAGAGAAATTTTACTAATGATATTGAAACAAGTACAATTCTGACACTTGTGTCTTATAACAAAGTAATACCCAGACAACTGAGCAGGTAACTCATACTACAACACGATACTTTGCTCAGTATTGCCCACCACAGCTTGACCTTAAGTGGGTTTATTACTATGAGTACTTCCTGTTTTCCGGCCCGATCTTACACACTCTTACAGTGATGTGAAATCCTAGCCGAAAATTCTATATGAGACATTTAAGCGGTCCAAAATGTCGAAAAAAAATCAAACAGATAAAAGGATCATCTTAATTTCCATTGGATTTTCAAAATAAGAGAACAAACAGTTGTAGAGGGAACCGTTCTCAGGGAGTCGAAGATCACAAAGCTTTCAATAGTCATGTTGTTGAGTCTGCTGTTTTCTCTACCAAAGGGTTTTCTATTTACATGTCAAACATTTAGTTAGCTTCAGAATGTTTATTCCGAAAGTTCAGAAATCCGAATACTCTAAATCCTTACTAGTTCAGAATTAAAATTCGAAAAAATTTGTTGTGGAAATACCTGTATTGATTAAATAAGCATGTAAACATTACCTGCACAACCAGTTTGAGATTATGTCATGTTTCTGTACATCAAAATTAGATTCATGACTGCACTAACCCACATATCCAACAGAAATTATTCTAATAAAATATTTATGATATCAATCTATTTTTAAGTAAACTGTAAAAGAACAAGAAAAAAAATCAGAATGAACACAAAACAAAACAAAAAACAAAAAAATTGGAAATCAAAATAATTCTGAAAGATTTACATCCCTGTATCTACCCTTGACTTCGCCAATGTGCTGCATAAAAGAACAATTTGAAAATAAGTGATTCATCACCGGCCCAAGTAAAGCACTTGAAATATTTCAAATTCCATCTAGGTCAATCAGCTTCCTCCTCTTTAAGGATCGATTGCCACCTTATCACCAAAGATGGCTATCTGACTCTTAGAGATAGCAGCTTCCTGGTGAAATTTTCAAAGGGTCCAGGCTTCAGTCATAGTGCCAGGGCTTGAGAATCTGATAATATCCGACCCATTAAACCAGATTCCCACTCCAAGATAACTGAGATGCTCTTCCCCCCCCCCCCCCATCCCCTTCCTAGAATTCAAAATCACTGTTATTCTTCCATTCTTTTTTGTTTTTTTTTTAAATTTAAACTGTCACTCACAATTCAGCTTTTTAACTCAAACTGATCTATCTTTTTCACGATTTTTGGGAGGCTTGTCCCCCTTTAAAAATTTTTGAATATGGGCACAGTTGCAAAAACGCTGTATAATAAAGTCAAAATGAATAACAATGATGATCAAAGACTTACCTGACATCCGAGCCTGCGACAGCCAGGTAAGTACCACTCTGATCAAACGTGAGACCTTTGACCTCATAGCTGTCATCCAGGGGAAGCGTCTTGAAGTTTTTCAGTTTCCGCAAATCCCATAACTTCACCACTGAGTCTTCAGCAGAAGTAGCCAAGTAGTAACCTACACAATACCATTTCAAAAACCATTGACAACTGATAGTAATTGTAGTAAGAAAAAAGGTATTCATTGTACATTAAGTCCATCTAGCAACAATAAGAGATCTCTTAAGTGGCAGATATCTTGTAGGGGCCATGCAATGGGTGCCGTGACAGACCCCAGGTTCGATTCCCTTCTGAGACGACTTCAAACCTCCCTGTTTTTCTTTCTTTTCCAACTTTGTCCATTTTGAAAAAAAAAAACAAAAAAAAACTTTGGACATAAGCTATGAATTGGAATATTATAACAGCCCTCTACAATGCAAATGAATCACAAGCCAATTTTTTCCAGGCAACTTAAAAAGTCCATCAATCATTTTGCCTAGTATAAATCCCTGTGACAGGGTGAGTAGAAACAACATTTCCTGAACACAAAAGTCCAGTGCCCTAACTGTTACAGTTAGTGGTGGTAACTTCTCTTTAAAAGAAGGCTACTGCTCTCAAAACAATCATTTGCTAGTGTTTTGTTTCTTTCTTATTTTTCATCAACAACATGTGAGAGTAATCTGAGAAAAAGGAAAGCTTTTGGTCATTTGCCCATTGTGAGCAGGATAAAAATTCAATGGTAGAGGTCTGATACAGAAATAACACCTTGTAAATATGAACCTAATTCATTGAAACTTTATGACAAGCAAACCATGAATTTCAGGTAATTTCTAGAACAATGAGAGCTTTGGATTTCTCAGTTATGTGCTGTAACTCAAGTAAAAGTTGGTAACTACAGAGATGCCATTGTTACTTTCCATAAACATTGAGAATGAACACAAAACACAAAAAATTAACATTTTCTTTTCCATCTTCACTCACCATGCATCTTCTCCTTCCCCCACTCCCCACCCCATTTTTTTTTTTTTTTTTTATCCCTTCAAATAAATACACCAGATTTCAATGCATAGTTCCCTACTAATCCCTTCCAACCTTTACTGAATCTATCCCTTTCAAGGAAGAAACTGAGGCAAATTTTCCTCACCGTTCTCAGAGAATGCAATGGAGGTGATGGGTCCTTGGTGACCCTGGAAGTTGGCCACATTGGTGCGCTCCTTTAAGTCCCAGATCTTGATGCTAGAATCGTCTGTGCCAGTGCCAAAGATCAGACCGTCAGGATGGAACTGGGCACAGGTCAGGGCAGGCACTGTGGAAACAATATGCAAAATAGGGTATTAGTTAGTTGGAGGAATCTAAGGATAACTGAGACTCAATCAATTTCCATAATGTTGTGAACTCCCAAAGTTGATTTGCGCTGATTTGACTATGTGTTTTAACCCATAAATCGTAGTGGAATTTACCACTTGTAACAAATAGGAGTAATAGGCCGTGTTTCCTAAACACTCTGACACATACAGTTTTAATTCTCTTTCACACTTCTACTATTAAAATACTAAAAATAAATTTGAATTGATTGAAAAAGTATTTTTACAATATAATCAATGTTAAAAAATATTTCCTAACCTAACCCAACCCGTAAGCATGCTGATACCTTTAACACCCCCATGAAACTCAAGCCTACGCAAGAGGAAAATGGCAGGTGACCTTGCCCTCACCTCTCACTCACTAGTTTACCGTTAGCAGCAAATGAAAATGTGTTTTGATCACGCGCTCACTTAGTGCAGAGACTAAATTTCTATTTTTGTTCGCAATATCAGTGGTTTTCCCCTCTTTGCTAATTTTATGGAAGTTGTGTTGAAACATTTTATTCGTACAGGAAAGTTATTTCATACATGTTTGTGAAATTTTAATATTATAGAGATGATGTATTGAAGATTCATCTTGCGAGCGTCCAAACTTTTACCCAGCTTAGTTTCCGAAACATTCATTAGCAATATAAAAAACCAAGGATTTTGACCTCTTCTACAAATAGTACAGACTTTGACACTTGCATAAATTTAGTTTATCTCTTAAGTGATTGGTTGCCAAGCTTCAAAGAGATCGTAGTATCAGATCACAAAAGACAGGAACCTCCTGATTCCGAACAATAAAATCAGATGTCCACTTTGTACACGCAGCTCAGCAGGTTTGATGATTCAAGGGTTTCGATCCTTGCAAATTAATAAAGTCAACACTTTTTCTACGTTCTGAGGTCCTGACTTTATCTAGGTTCCACTGTATTGCATTAATTTAGCACGATTCCCTTCTCCATTGTTCAAAGAAATGAAAAAATATCAGATGAAAGCGTACTGTAATACCATTTAAAGAAAAAGTTTATTTATTTCCTTTATCTTAAAAGGAGTTCCCTCCTGGTTGCACAGTTATATGGTGACTAATACACCAAAATCAAATTCTGTTCTATCTAAAAAATGTTGTAAAAATTTCTGATCTTGCGTCAATTTTTTAATTTTTTTTTTAAATAAAACAATTCATGTACCAGTGTCTAATTTCTGACTTCAAATTTAAAAGTATTACAGCTGGCCACATTCCTGCACACATTCCAATTTATTCATTCCAATTTATTCCTGAGTTGTGAGAAAATCTTTTGAAAACTCCAAGACAGCGCCATATTTTGACGTATTTTTCCTCCTCACAAGTCAGTTTACCCTAAACTTAATACATACACAAAAAAAAAAAAGATTTTAATAATTAAAAAACCAGCAAATTCAAATTGATTATTGATCAGTTCTACTATAAGCTTGTTCAAAATCTAAATTTCTTATGTCAGTAGACACACTCTTTCTCCACTTGGAGTTCAAAGGGAAGAAGAATCCTATTCAGAAAAGAAAATCTGCTACAAAAGGCAGGGTTAATATCATCAACAATACTCACTCATTTGAGCAGACTTTTCTTTCACGCTGCTAAGAACTCTGCCAGTGCGAATATCTGAAAATGCCCAGTGCTGAAAGGAGAATAGAAAGTTCAATATAAATGCTAATAATTTTTATAGAAGCTACTCTGTGAAATGATCAGCATATTCCTCAAACATTAAAGGGTATATACATGAAAGAGAGACAAATGAAGAATCTGGGTAAAACAGTGAGGATGTCAATGGCAAGGCTATCCATCCTCAAAGAGAGATGAGATTGGAGATGACAAAAAAAAAAAAGAAGAGAAGGAAGGAAGAGAAGGAGGGAGAGAGGATGAGAAGACGAAGAAGAGGAAGACGAAAAATAACAAAAAAAGAACAAGGAGAAGACGTAGAAAGCTTGAAGACAGGCATTTGGGGGGGGGGAAGAAAAGAAAAGAAAAGGAAATACACCTCACCATGCCTGCAGAGCAGCTGAGCAGGTAGTCGCCTGTGGCGTGCAAACTGATGCCAGTGACAGCAGACTCATGGGCTCGGATTATCTGCCCACAGGTGGCAGTGGTGATACCCCAAACACGGATGGTGCTGTCTGGAGAGGCTGAGATCACCAGTTCCTGAATCAAGAGGAGATTTCTTTTTTAACTGGGAGTTGTCACAGACAAGGTCATTAAAATCAGTATAATTGTCTTTGAAACAGGTAGATCAGTATTTTACCCATTCTTTTTCCCTAAAATCGATATGAACGGCAGGTCTGCAGAGACCATCCAATTTTTTTAATTAAAAATCAAGACTAACAGCACATAGACTTGGTAAAAGGGATATGACGAGAAAAAATAAATAGATAAATATGAGGATGAAGGAAACATTCAATGTCATAAATTGAAAAAAAAGGTTTTCAGTGTTCACCCTCTTTTTGGCTTAGTGGCTAAAGCATTGAGTTAACACATAAAAGGTAGAGATAGGAGTTCCCCTTTGGCATTTCATATTTCTTCAGCTGTAGGTTGACCACACATTGGCCTCTTCCAAAACTTGGGTTATTCATGCTCACCATGCCTGATTAAGAACCATGGCCCTTCTTAAGATACCCTAGTCCTGATATTTGTACTGATGGCAGACATGCCCATTATTTACAAGATCATGACAGAAGAAAAAAAAAATGTAATCACTTACAAAATCAACTGTTTGAACCTGTGAAGGAGTCTTCCATTATTGGGTATTTTTAAGACTGACTTATCCAAAAAAAGATTAAAACTACAATAGCAAACAAAATTGCTTAAAAAAATTAATAAAATAAATTTAAAAAAAAAAAGGATTTTGAGGCACAATTTTTTTTTTTTTTTTTCATTCCTCAAAAACCAAAAATTAAAGAGAGAAATAGCTTTAAGCAAGCAAACCTCTTCAGGATGATAGATGACACTGGTGACCTTCTTGGTGTGACCTTTCAGAATGGCCATGACCTGCTCAGTGTCCTTGTTGAAGACCACAGCATTCTTGTCATTGCCTCCTGTCACCATCTTAGATGTGTCCTTTAGGCAAAGATCTACACACAGAATGCCTGGAACACTTGCACTGTGAAGTCCCTAGAGACAGACATACAAAAGAAAAAAGCCTTCTGAGAGCTCATAAGCATCAATGATAATCAAATTTAAAAAAGGAAAAACAAGATCGTGCCTCAACAAAACCATCATGGACCACGAAAAGCTTCTCGCAAGTGAGAACTTTCAATTATTGAATTTCAAATTATCTATTGGAGAAAATCCTGTGGAACAGAGTTTATACACTGAATTTAATACTAAAAGTTCATTGACATAATAAACTTACTGTATGAGAAGCCAACTGCCTGAAGTTTCTGATATCTTCACTTGAAGCCAAACCTTCTGGTACTGTTTTGCCTCTCTATAAATCAGGGATGGAAAAGATTTTAAAAATTACAATTCTCTTTTTTATCACTATCTCAAGTTATAAACCCAGGTGCTTACAACACTGATGATCAAACAAGCAGAAAACAACCAAAGATAAGTCATTCACAATAAAACAAATAAGTACAATATCAAAAACCCGAGGGTCAGTAACTATTTGATGTCAAATGCATTCAATTTTATTCACTTTCAATTACCTATGCTTTACTCTGCTCTAAAAATTCAAACAAGTAATCTTGTGGTCATTATGTTGAAAGAAAAAAATCAACCCAAGGAAAATTTTGTAGGTATGAAATAGCAAAATGAAGACAAACAATATTCTTCAGCCAGCCATCATTAAGAAACCATCTGAGCCATGACAGAACACAAAATAGATTTACTTACCTTTTTCCTTTCAGCAGTCAAAAGTGTGGCCTTATCTTGAAGCTGACAACAGAAAGAGAGGGGGAAGAATATCTCATGACAAAATGTTTAGTTTCTTCTTTCTTTGATTTAACTTTGATGAGCATGGACATAATAAAATTTCTGATGTAAAATCATTTCTAGACAGATAAAAAATATTAAAAAATGGAAGAATTCAAAATGAAGTGTTCATGATTAGTTACCATTAAAAGCTCATCAGAAAACACCATTATCCAGTACAATAGCCAGGATACAAATCATCCCTGACACCTCTTATGGTGATAGTAATTTAAACTCCTGCTCAGAAATGAAAAACAAAATGGTGCCATAGAAATAGGACTTGAGTTCCACGATCAGGTGAGGGGTAGGACAATAACCAACCTTAACAATGACTTCTTCACTCATAACAGCATCTTCTGCAGGCTGAATGGCAGCCTCGGGTCCGGCATCAGCAGCAATAGCCTGAAAGTTCAAAACAATTTATTTAATGCACCAAGTAAAAGAAAGAAATCAAACCAAATTGCTATTGCAGCTTTTTCAAAACACAAAAACTAATGACTAGTGCACAAGAGCTTCAGTTAAAAATCTTAACTTGAATTAAAATACTCCACTGTACTATTTTTGATAATCTGTCACTTACAATCATTTCCAGTTTTATACTATTTTGGTTTTTATATAAACTTAAAAGTGGGAAAGGAAAGCAGGATAAAAAACTTCAATCAATGAAATTACCAAAGTAGCTTTGACTGACTAAGCAACAGCTTGAAATGAATTTGTTTTTGGTTAGTTTTTTTGGGGGGAGGGTGTCAACCCTCCAAAAGTTTTCAGAATATATATACGAGAACCCAGCGCATTCCGCCCGCCATTATAACCAGCTTAAAATAGCACTAGTTTATTGTAATTGTCAGGTGATCCGCTTTGTCAATAAAAATTAAAAAGACTCAAAACCACATGGATGTGATAAATTCTTTTCGGGTGAACAAGTGTGAACTGCAGCGCCTAAAGTAAGTGCGCCAATGCCGTCACTGTATTATGGTACAGATATAAAGTCAAACCTTGTTATGCGACCTTTCCCAGAAATCCACTACCTCCTTTTTACGAGGGGTATACCAAAAGTTTTTTTACCTGACCATGAAGGAATATTGTTAGAACACCAAAATGCAGCGAACGTAACTAATTATCTTCCCTGAATACATGCCGATAAAAATAATCAGAAAATAGTATGGGCACAGTGCCGAGGTGTGTCAAAGACATATAGAGAAAGAAAAAAAAAACAGGATGTTGTCAGAGAAGGGAATTCAGGACCTTCTTCATATGCCCTCAATACACGCCAAGTTTTGTGAATTTCTAATGACTAGTTCTAGAATTGGAGCACTGTTAAGTAAACAAGGTATGTTTACTCCATCTGAAATATCAAGATGGCAAAAATTGACAGCAGAGCAGTAATGAAGTTTTTGTTCGTAGAGTGCTAGCAGGACACTTTGAGGATATGCATCATGCATGCCTTCTTTAAAACTAATTGCCCAGTCTTTGCTATAATGAAATTACGTTGTCAAAAAATTCAAATCTGGGTTCAGGAGCATTGAAACAGACAACCAAAATGGGGGCCCCCCATAGTCACAAACAGAAGAGAATGTGTTAATAACCTGAAAAGTCTGACAGGCGGATGACAATTGACCATTTGATCAAGGACACTAGCCTTAGAATTGGGTCAGTCAAAAAAATATTGAATGACAATTTGAATATGATCAAGATTTCTGTTAGATGGGTCCCCCCTTTTTTCGAGTCCTGCTTTGCGTACATTATCGAGAAAAGCTTCAGAAACTGTGTGAGAAAGTTTTACATCTATGCCATTTACTACACTTGACTCTATCAGAAACTGTAAAAGGAAGGTATTTTGAAACTGATGATGAGATCTAAAAAGTGATAGGTTAGTTTCTGACAGAGAAGGTCTTCTATTCTTAAGACCATCCTGTGATGGTAAAAATGTAAAAACTGTAGGAGGCTTCTACATAGGGATAGTTTAAGGTCAGTGCCAAATTTCAGCTTCCTACCGTTATTCCTTATGGTCAGGTAAACAACTTTTGGTATGACCCTCAAGGATACAAAACGGAATTTTCATTAAAAGATCACGTCCAATATAAAGCCAACATTTGCCACGTATTGTTGACAGTCTGATGAGGTTTGAGTGTACATTAGAGAGGAAGATCTTAACTGAATGGAACGATGACAACACTTACGGGAGCAGGGGCAGGAGCGGTGTACCCAGGGGTTGGGGCAGCCATGCCAGCCTGGGGCTTGAGAGTTGCAAGAGCTGTAAATGGACAGAAAAACACAGACCATGGTAGCAAACAATGTCAATAAAAGGCATCACAAATGGCAGTCATAAGTGCAGTAGTACTTGATTTTAGACTGAATGGAAACACATTTCATTTGGGTATGATAAGTATAAGTGTGTACCATTTTTTTCTCTGTTCAAGAACTTAAATTCTACAACACTGAAAATAAAACAATTAGCAGTCCTTTCTTAGTTAACCATGATCATCAGTCTGCAGCAATTCTCTTATAAAAAATCTTCATATTTTACTGATAACAACCAATAAAAACTGAAGGTTAATCAACAAATTGATGAAATTCATACCCTCTCTGGCAGCTGTGACTTCTTTGATGAGACGAGCAATGACACGGCAAGCAGCATCATGCTGATACAAAGCGTGAGACAATTCTGCAGTAAAAGAAATTTGAAATATTTAACATTCTATCAACCAATTTCCGCTCAAATGCCACTCACAGCAAATTCCATACTCTGCTGTCAATAATAATGTTGTCTATGTTATGGCCCGACAAAAATCACAACAACCTCCCTTAGCCATGAACACATTAGTAGACTTAACAATAATTTATGAAGGTGCTTTGGACTGTTATCAGTAACATTTTAAGCTTTTTAGAGTCATGAAAATATCTTTCTGACTATTATGGCTGTCGGGTGACAAATAAACAATAAAAAGGATGGAATTGATGTGATTTTATATTTCAAATTGATTTCTGAAGCAGCTCCTTATGATTCTGTGTCACATCATTCAACTGAGGATGGATATCACAATGTCTGCTTTACTGATGAGATATGTGTGGGTGAGTTTAGCTTGTATGGTGATGCATTGTCATTTTTTGGTGTAAATTTTTCAATCTTTTTCATCTCTAAGAATAGAAAATACCTTGGTAAACAATTACCCTTTGTTTAAAATCACAGTTTATTATCATTATTTCACATGAAGCATTCAAGATAGTTTTAAGAAAATTTATTTCATTTCAAATAAAATCAGTTTTTAAATATATTTTTTTGGTCACTTTCGGAATGTCAAAAGCGCTAATGAAAATAAACTTTGGTGGTTTGTACTCTAAAAGCAATATTTTTACATTGTATGTTTTTGATAAAGTTTCCATTCTTAGGTACAATCAAAACATTCACTATTCAGAAGTAAGATATAATAATAAAAAAAAAAAAATTTTAAACATTTTACAATAATAGAATATTAAGATAAAGCACTTGTTGCTAATTTACCTTGCCTTGCTGTCTGAAGTTGCTGTCTGAGAGTAAAGCTGTGAAGCATAACAGCATCCTGTAGAAAATTGTAAAAATATAAAAAGATTACAATCTACTGACTTGCAAGGAACAGTCACATCATGAGTAAAATGCCTACATGTCCTCCGTTTTTGGTCATGCAGTAATTCAACAGCAAAAGTTTTATACTGTTCATAGCTTTGTAATTTTTCATTCTTTCAGAAAAAAAACAAAAACAAAAAAAAACCACGCATTTATATTTCTATAATGAAGAGTGCATTCAATAGGGCTAATAAGCAAAATCAGAATCTCTCACACTACAGAGAATACAGAGAACACTACAAATAATACATGAATAAAAATTTGATCCATATACAGTACCAGCATCCATTTCAGTGATGCCCATTTGCGCTCTACAAATAAAATCTTATTACTAACCAGAGACACAAACCAATTATTACTTATCACTCCATTGTAGCAAATACAATGAAACTTTTGATGCTGCTTCTTGGTGCATTCTAAAATAGAATCTGGATTGTGTTGGTCATTTTCTTCTAGTTCATTCAACATCAATTTACTTCATTTTACACTATATTTGATATTGGCAGCAATTTTCTCAAAATACCAAATTTGTATTTCCAGCAATTTTCTTCCTATAATTTTGTAGAATTTTACAGTATTCATGGAATTCAGATTAAAACACAAAAGAATTGAAATTATTCGTAATAAACAGATTAATACAGATTTCACGATTTTCAATGGGGAAGTAGTAATTGATGTGTGAATCAAGCCTGTGTTTGTTGGCATGGGTGAGTATTTTGGTGGTCAAAGTTCGGTGCGCTTCAAGGAAACTAAAGATTTTATTATTATAAATAAAACAGCATTACCCAAGTAATGCCACAAGAAAATTTTATTTTAAAATCCTACAAATTTACCCATTCATCTTGAAGTAGTTTGAGGATGGCTGGAATGCTTGTGGCTGAGGGGGGCCTTGGTTTTACAACATTTGTGTCTGAAAAAGATTGAAGATAGGTATTCAAAATGATAAATGCTATGCTATTGTTTGTCCACGGAGATAAACACATCGATAAATGATGGAAACAAAACCTCTATGGACATCCTAACAAAATTCTGTTCTACAAACCCCAAAATATTAGTTCAATGGGCCACCCCAAGGCCACCATGGGACCTGCACACCTAAATACTTAGCTGCATGCTCACTGTGAAACGGGCAAGAGCCGATGTAAGCAGCAGGGTCATCACTGCCTACAGGGGTTATTTCTTCATTGTGTTAACAAAGTGATCAACCACAACAAGTCAAACCAGTAAAAAGGGGGGTGATTTTCAGTAGTTTGACACCCTTTTCAGTATTTTTTCTTTTCGAGATGCTTAAGCTCTTCAGTAAAATTAAAGGATTTAACTCTAATATCTTGCTAAAGACTTGTCACTTGTCAGACCAGTCTTAACCCACAAATGCAAGATGAAGGCATTGACCAAACATGATGAGAGACAACTTGACAGTTTCCATCGTAAACAACTACGGCATGTATTGGGAATTCATTATCCAACCAAGATACAGAACAAATCCCTCTACAAAAAGTGTGAGGAAAGACCGATATCACACTTCGTCCTGGTGATGAGATGGCGACCCTTCAGACATATATTGCGTCATGACAGTGAGATCCCTGCCAACAAGGCAATGTCATTTTATTTTGCTGGCTCTAGTAAGAGTCACAGAGGCCGCCCAAGAACAATATTGCCAATTGTGCTCAACAGGGACTTGAGGTCAGACGAAAACCTCCACCTGGCATCAGCAGACGACCTCAAGCAGCTCTCATAACTGGCCCAGGACAGAGACAAGTAGAGGGAGCTGGTGGCTGAGATAACTAAAGCTGCTGAGGCGTCCTTGTCGGATGACTGGAATGTGAAAGGCTAATTCATTCATTCAATCATTCATCTTGCTAAAGTAGTTGATGAAACAATTTCTTTTTAATGCAAATTTTACCATTAGCAGGGGTGAGATTTAACCAATGCAAAAATAGGATGTGGCATCTGCATCCTATCGCAATTCATTCGGAATAAACTCACTCATACTTCAACAAATCCTCACAGGCATGTAAAAGTGGAATTGTAACATTTTAACTCCTTTTCTGAGAAACTAGGTTGACTGGTATGCTTGAAAAACCCATCATTGATTGGCCAAGAGAATGTATTCAAAAAGGGAAAAGGCTGCACCAGACTTCTTTCCTATAGATTTTCTGGCAGGGGAGAAAAAACTAAATTCCAAAAACCAAAACAAAAAACAGAGAACGAGAGAGAGAGAGAGAGAGAGAGAGAGAGAGAGAGAGAGAGAGAGAGAGAGAGAGAGAGAGTAGAGAGAGAGAGGAAAAAGAGAAAGAGAGAAGACAGACGGAGAGAGTGACGGAGAAAGAGAGA
>JBCIKM010197421.1:0-10063 GCA_039654465.1 Melibe viridis | reverse complement strand
CCACCCACATGCTAAAAAAAATTAAGATTAAATATTAACATTTTTATGAAATGCTTATTCATAGCCACCCACATGCTCTGAGCACTGTACAATGCCATCTGTCCTTTTATTGGTTTGCTTTAACTTTTACTGATGAATTTCTAACCCCCTTCTCTCTCCCTCCATAGACTCTAGCAATGATGACTCTGCCATGGAAGACATTGAGCGGCTGATGCGGCACGCAGCCAATGAGCTGGAGCTGGATGCACAGAAGGCCCTGCAGGACATGCAGAAAGACAATGAGTTGATGCAGCGACTCAAGGAGATACAGAAGAAAAAACAGGATAAAGAAAACTCTGATGGTATGACAATGGACAAGATAACTAGAAAAATTCTTGGATATTATTTTTTAATCTTAGAATCAAGTGTGAATATTATTGATCTTGGTAGTTATACAATCACATACAGTCGTTGCTCCAGATGATTGTCCTAAAATGTTTTTATATTTTTATCAAATAAAATGTCAATAGCTATGATATATCATCTTGAAGCTGAAGATTTTATCTTTCCAATGACTGAAAAATGGTTTAAAAAAAAGACAGTTCAATGAGATGATTTAACAGCTTAAAGCACTAACTTTGAAAAAGGACAAAAGGACAAGCAACCTGATTATACTTTTGGGTGTGACAGTGACAGTATTTAAAAAAAAATTGTCATCAATGAAAAATGTCTTTAAAAGCCTATCATGGTCATCCAATTGATTTTATTACATCATTAAGTTGTTGATCATGTTGAATAGGATGTCATACACGCCAAAATAGTATGTGTAAGGTAACTGTGATTGAAGGCTCGCGGGCGATTGGTGGATGCCCTTGGTTGTGCTTTTTTTTCATCCGGATGTATCGAGCAAAAACCTTTTTAATGTTCATCTATTAACTATTAAAGAAGAAAGAAACAAAAAGTGGCTTGTTTTTACTCTTACCTATACACTTGATTACTTGACTGGTTTAAAAAAAATTTTCTTGATCTAACCTAGTTTGCTGGATAGTAGTACAGGTAATCATGAAATTATAAACCGCTTTCAATTTTGTAATTTGCCCATGGTTAAAAGCTGACCCATATTTTTCATCTTTCAAGTCCAGATCTAGGGTGGATGCCTAATTGGCATTTTGATAACTAATCAACAATCCTTTATGACTTTAGAGTGTAACGTTGAAAATCCTTTAATCCCTTTTGGAATACAGAAAAATAAATGATGACACATGAAAAATGCAAACCAAATTCAGCCAGTTGTACTACAGTAAATTGTCTTGTGCAGCTAAGAGAAAATTTACTTTATGGTAAATGGGAACTGGCTTTACCAAATTGGGATTACTTGACAGGGAAGTGTTTTCATAGGACCTCTGAGGTTTTACTCTGCTATTGATTTTACTGATACAATCAGTATCATCCTGACCAACCTAATTTGACTTTTTCTTTTTTTAGAAACAGCAGCCGGAGCTAGTGCAAATTCAATGTTTCAGGACAACGATGCCAATGATGATTCAGAAGAGGATGAAGATGCTGCAGCACAAAGGATTATCCAGCGTTATTTGGAGGAGATAAAGATTGATGAAAAGATGATGAATTCCCAAGCGGCTGGAGCTGAAGGGGGAAATTCTGCCAGGAAAGACCTTGATCCAGGGCCCCCAAACTTAACAGTATGTGTAAAGTTTTATATTAAAAGACCTGCCGCGATCTGTCCATTTTGAGATAGAGGGCTGCATGCTTTTGTTGACACCATAACGTGGGACAAGAGAAGAGGTTTGCGGAACAATTACAGTGAAACTCTGTTATAGTGAGAGCCTCCGTTTCAGACCAAATATCTCATCATTCCCCAGGTCTTGTTATTCCTGAATTATATATTTAAGGAAAAAACTCTATGATAGTATTTCAAACAGATCTTTAAGTAGAGAAGAGGCTGATGCTGGAAATTGATATGTAATCTAGGTAAAGAGAAAAAATAGTTCCAAAATTAGACAAAAAGAGAAAGAAAAAGGAAGAAATAAATAGAAATTAATGAAAAAAACCACCACATACACACACAAAAAAAAGTTAAGAGACAGGTTCAAACCTGGCCATTAGAAAGCTAGCAAGCAAAGCCATCTACCATTACAATGTTCCCACAACTTTGCTTCAAAAACGAATTTGATGACCGTAGACATTATTGATGAGTAAATATTTGGTATCAGGCACCAATATGTTATAATCATCCCAATAATATACTTAGGCATAGTCTTTAGTTACCTGTTACCTTGCCTGCTATTTTCCTTGACAACCTGATTTTTTTTTTTTGCCTGTTTATCTTTAGTTTCCTGTTATCAGTCTGTATGCCTATTGCTAATTTTTCTGCTGATGTTTCAAAGGCATAGTGATTTTGTTTTTGGGAGTATTTCAAACTCCCAGCTATGTTTTGGATCTAAAGATGATGTGGATAGTACATGAGTTTGATTCCTACTACCAAGGCCAAAGAATTCCCATTAATGCCATAGAATGTCCACATATATTAATCGAGACAAGGACACATGCACTCACGCGCACACACACACATATTCAAGCAAGCACACACACACGCACACAAAGAGAGACATCCAGGGGCATTTTATAGTAGATATTAAGTGGGCCTGCCCCCACCCACATGTGCCAGTGTCTACATCGTCACGAGTCTCTATCCTTCCTGCTCTCCCCTTACTCTTTGTTACTGTCACTTTGCCTACTTGATTGACACCATCACACAGTGACCAGAAGCGTTTCTTTATTGAGTTGAATCAAGGATAGAATGACAATAGGATTCTGTTGAATGGGTATACATCACTGACAAAAATTTCCGAGGCTCTGATTTTAAATTCCCATTATAAAACTGGGGACTATCATATCTCTTGTTATTCCTGAGTTCTTGTAATTCCGTTGTGGTCAAACACGTTCCACTGTAGTTCAAGGATAGGCAAAGAATGAGGATTTTTAAAACTGTAACAGGGGAAAGTTTTCTCTAATACAAAAGTTTAATGGCTGTGTGTTTGACAGATGTCTGTTGCACTGTAATGTACAAGAAAATTGAAAATTGTAAGTGAGAATAACTTTTCCATTGGTTTGAGGTGATTTAAAAAAAAAAAAAAAAAATTTTTATTTTTCCTTCACAAACAACAGTGATTGTGTGTTTGCTATGTGACTATTTGACGCTGAGATTAATCACTATTGCCCTTTTTTGTAGATATCCTTTGTTAATGGAATCGGATGTTGAAGAATAAGTCAAATGTTTAACTCTGAAATATGGAATGAGATGAGCTACTTAAGTGTTTGTTCATTGATAGTTTCAGGACCTCATGACACATAAGGTTCATAGAGGAGCCCATGGGAAAGTAAGATAATAGATAGTTAAAAGAGAGAACAGGTCAAACCTCAAATAGAAGAGAGATGATTTACAATGCCAAAAAAATATCATCCTTCTCAACAAAAATAAACAATAGCCACCTTCTATTGCAGCAGAATGGTCCTAGGAGACCCATGATCTTTAAACTCCCTTTGTGTACAAGAATACTCAGTACATCAAACTTGTGACCCTGGAGTTATGTACCAAAAGGCATGAAATAGAGAATGACCCTGAAAACCAAAAAGACATCAAAAATTGGATTCAAAAGAGAAGTAGAGTGTGAAAAGATTTTAAGGCAAGGTTTTCCCTGCCAGTTTAGAAGGATGTCAAACCCCTGCTTTCTTTTTTTTTTTTTTCACTCATTCAAATTTTTCCATTTCACATTCCTTTTTAAACATTTTTTGATGTTCATTTTTAATATTCTATGACGCTTCAGTAATTTTCATTGGTTTTTTTTGGTTTTTTTAAAATTACTTGGCATCTATGGTTTAGTGATTCGGCATCTTGCCAGTTGTTTGAGTGATCCTGGTTTGAGGAATATACTGGACAAAACAGAATTCTCGATGCTGCTGACTGGACTTCATGATTGAAAAATGGAAAGCAGCCTTTGAAGTAGTCTTTTATTTAATATCCTAAAATAGTATCTCACATTTTTTAAAATATGAAAACATAAATCATACTATCATTTCATGAATGCATTACTGGTCTTTCAAAATGTTAGTTGCAGCATTCAGCAGCTAAGAAGTGAAAGCTATATGATTGTGAGACTAATTTTTCCTTCAACTGTTTAAAAGAAACAATGGGTCCTCCAGTGCATTCAATGGTGATCCAAGTACTTCATTATTTTTCCTTTGTTTCTTCATAATGGTCAGTCGTTTACAAGAAACGATCTGAACAGTGACAAAGATGACAACTACGATGACAGTGACGAGCTGCCTTATTGCACTATTTGCACTGAGGATGCTGTAATGCGATGCCTGGACTGTGAGATGGATCTGTTCTGTCAGAGATGTTTCAGGTACAGTCAAAATTTAAGAACTGTCGGACTGTTTATTTGTATTTAGATGAATTAATTAAAGTCCTTAAGTTTAATGCTGGTATCATTAACATGTTCAAATTTGAAGTAACCTTTGCCCTTTCATAGAATTCTCGGTTAAATATATTTAGCATTTGTGAAACATCTTTTTACTCAGCAAAGGCTCTAGGTAAATATACCTTTTAAAAATAATATCTGCTGATATGTAATTTTTCCTTTCCTACTTTCACAATTTCTAAAATCTCGGTGTGTTTATGCTATAAACTTGATATTTGTAGTAGACAAATAAGACACATGCCAATTTTGTGTGACACGCTTACACAGTTTGTTTTGGATTAGACTTTGACCTTCGAATTTCTGTTAGACTTTATTACTAAATTCAGTTCAAGAAAACTCTCTTGTCTTGTTTGTTCTCACAGGGAATGTCACCAAGAAATGGATATCACATATCATAGAACTGTGCCCTACAAACCTCCCAAAGGTTATCAATAGTGGTTTTGGAAAGGTTTTTTCACTACCAATCTGATGTGAATATTCCACATAGACTGAAATAATTTGCAATATAAAGTCAATTGGATCAGGGCTAAACACTCAGTACTAACTTCATGTCAAGGCAATTTTTTTTATATTCTGAGTTGTTGTTTGTTTGTTAATTATTTTCTTGCTGATAATGAAAGAGTGTTAAAGAAAAATTTGAATACCGTACTAGTTTATTTTAGATCTTTGGACAGGCTTATCATTCTTCGGTATGAAAAATGTTCTAAGTTGTCCAGACTGTGACCGGTGATGAAAAAGTGGGACATTTTGGTAGATTTCATTACTTGGTGGGAAAGTAGGACAAATAGCAAAAAAGCTAGACTGTCCCATTAGCAGCTCTGCAAAAGGGTTTCACCAAAGTGGCGACATAGCATAGCATACCAAAGCACTAAAACCGTTAACCCACAAACTGTTGAAAGTATTGTGTCTGTGCTTTGAAGGGTTTTTAGTGACAACCAACATACCTCAGAAAATGAGCGAATGGAGTCAAAATTTGAAATGATAGATGGATATAAGTACACCTTTCTTGACAGAGAAATAAGTAAACTACAAGTTGGGATTAAAAAAAAAATTTTTATGGACACATTTTGTGATCTTGACCCTCACTTTTCTCCACAAGTAGCCGAGGTCAAATTGAAAAACTTTGGAGTTTGGTCTGGTCTAAAACTTTTGTCTGATGAGTAACGTAACAGCTTTGACAATTGCATGAACTCATGGTATGATTTATGCAGATTGAGATAATGTACCTTTATATATATATATTGTTAGGGTTAATATGAATAGTTATTTAGTTATTTACATTTTGTTATGGAAATGCCTTTGGGACAAAACAAAAAACAAACCAAAACAAAGAAAAGTGGTGAGGAAAAGCAGGGTGTAGGACAGAGCGTAGTATCCACCAGAATGAAGAGGACAGGGGAAATAGCAGTAGGCTAAAAGACAGGCCAGAAATATAAACTTTCTTTAACTTTCCAAATGATTCTGGACTAAAAAATGTGTCTGATACAAGTAAGGTAATCTCAGCTATGAGGAATGACAAGGGAAATTTGATTGACTCGGCTGATCATCTACTAAACACGCATGAGGAAGCCTAGCACTTCATTCACTTAAATCATGTGAAATGCAGGGCTGAACCGATCATGTGTAGTAGAAAAGGCCAAATTTAACATATTTCTGAGGTTTTTATTCCTCATTTTTGGTCATTCTTCACCTGAATCATCCATATTTTTGTCCAAAATCCAGTTTCTCAAGTTAGAAATTTTCAAGCTTGTCATATCAAAGGTTAATGTAAGAGTTCTATGCTATTAGTGTCTATAGATATTGAGCACTGGGTGTATAGTGAATATAGAAGGGCTATTTTCCCCTTTCGATGACGGTCGACATTATGGACGATTTGGCCATCAACAGTTTGTGGGTTAATATTAGTTAACATGTTGAAAATACTGGACAGTTGAATATAAAACAAAGCCAAAAGAAAATAAAAAATGATCGCACAACAGCATCACTGACTCGCTTTCCAGTGGGATGACCATGGATTGAAACATAGCAGATAATGATTGTCTTTTACTAAGATCAGAAAAGGCAGTCTAGTCTCCAAGTAATTTTTGTTTCTTTGTAAAAAAAACTCATATTTTCTCATCTGTAATTTCATTAAGTCAATGTAAAATTTCGGTATGCTTTAATATTCACAAATCCAAATGCTTTATATTTATGTTTTTAACTTATGTTTGACATATTTTGCTGTTACTACTAATTTTCCCTGTTTGAAAAATGACATGATATCGAGCAATGAAGTTTTTTTTCAATTTTTAATGAATAGTCTTGCATCAGGGATCCAAGCCAGCTTAATGTTATGCCTCATGCCTGTTTTTTTAATCTTGAGAGGGAGAGATGGAGAGAGAGAGAGAGAGAGAGAGAGAGAGAGAAAGAGAGATGGGAAGGGAGGGTTGGAGAGAGAGAGATGAGAAGGGAGGTTGGAGAGAGAGAGTTGGAGATAAAGAGAAAGATAGAGAGAGAGAGTTGGTGAGGGTTAGAGTTAAAGAGAGAGAGAGAGAGAGAGAGATGGGAAGGGAATTTGAAAAGAGAGAGAGATGGGAAGAGAGGTTTGAAAGCGAGAGAGTGTATCGAGGACTTTGTCTAAAGATGGGATGTGTTTGCTCATGACCCAGAGATAAATTACAGGTGGCTGGAAAGCATCCTCATGGATCTTTACCTGTTGCTTCAGAGTCTAACCAGTTTTCTAAGTATTTCCAAGTGCTGTACATAACCCCCTGCCTCATTTCATCAAATCACAATATATGAACTCACAGGTAACCTCATAATAAAAATGCTGTAATAAAGTATATACATGACTGGCATTTTTTACAATGAATTGATCTTTTTTTTTTTAATTTGCAACTTTTTAGATTCCTGATAATTTGCCAATACTTAATGTCAATTAGAGGAGAAGAAACTTGAAATATTGGGATTTAATCTTTTTTCTTCATTCCCTCTTTTCACTTTTAAATTTACAAGTATCTGCTGTGCTTTACTTCAAGCATTAAGATTCAAGTGAAGATTTTATTTGGGTGCATCTTGAAACTATGAAGTAAAACACCTTTTTTTGGTTGAGCACTCAAAAAGAAATCTTATCTTGCCAAAAAAAAAAAAATACACACACAAAAACTGAAACCAAAGTTATGGCAAATTTTGATGACTATTAAAAACTTTTTGTATAAATATTGTTTTGTTAGTTTGTATTTGATTTTGTATCAGATATTTGCACAGGTCAGTCTAAAACTGGGTCATTTCATGCCTGTAACTCTTAAACATACTGAGTACACAAAAGGGAGGGGGTTTAAAAATCTTCCTGGACCATAATGCTGTTATTATGGGTGATGACCATTGCTTATTTTTGTTTTCAGAGATGGTATTTTTTGTCATTGTAAATCATCTCCCTGTGATGTTAATATGTTTTGAGAGATGATATTTATTTTTTAGTATAAATCATCTCTGCTGCTTGTGGTTTGATCTGTTCCCTCCTTGAACTAATTCTATCATCTTACTTTCCTCTGGGCTCCTCTATGACCTTTGTCTATCATGGAGCTATAAAACCACCAATAAACAAACAAAAACAACAAACTCACCCACACCACCAACAAACATATCCATGTCAAACTCAAACTCACCCATACCACCAACAAAGTCACCCATGCCACCAACAAACATACCCATGTCAAACTCAAACTCACCCATACCACCAACAAAGTCACCCATGTTACCCACAAACATACCCATGTCAAACTCAAACTCACCCATACCACCAACAAACTCACCCACACCACCAACAAACATACCCATGTCAAACTCAAACTCACCCATACCACCAACAAAGTCACCCATGCCACCAAAAAACTCACCCATGCCACCCACAAATTTACCCACTCAAGAAGTGTTGGGACCCAGCTCCAAGGTGCTGGGAAAAACTCTGGATCACAAGGTATTACTCGATACTATGCCAAACAATAGTTGATGTTGCTTTGGTGGTATTGGCTCATTGAGAAAGGCGGATAATTATTAATATTATTATTATTATTTTTATAATAATATGTAGGTGGCATAAATGAGTTTTTTGGTGGCATGGGTGAGTTTGTGGGTAGTGGCATTTATTCATCGAAACAGACTTACAAGTGCAGGTTTTTATAACAGTCAATTTATTTTGGCTTGTAAAAACAGTACACAAGGCAAAAATATACAAACAATTCTAGTTGCATCACCAATAAGATCATATATCTATATAAAATCTATTCCGTCTAAATGTCCCCATACGATCTGACAATGATTTGATAAATTATAACAAAAAACAAAATTTTTTATTAAGTCAAGATACACAATTTTGTTTGTGTTTGCAAACATCTAGATAACTGTCTGACATTTTGTCGACAAAAGATTAAATAGATAAAATAAACTGTGTAAAACAAAGTCATTTTGAAAGGGAAACTTGCTTGGACAGGTTTTAAATGCAAGATGTGAAATAACATTTTTAACGTTTTTACAACTGTCCAAACCAAATTTTCCACACTAAACAACGAGTCTCTGCAAAGTATTGGCATGCATTCAAACTTTTGCCAAAAAATTTGAAAAGTGATTGGTTCCTCTGCAAAAGTCTGAATATTTTTTCTTCAATCCACTTGGAACCACATAAATGCTACACACTGCAATGGAAAAGCAAGGGGAAAAAAACACATTGAATCAGCAACTTGGGGAAAAATATAAAAAAAAACCTCGGTACCATGAAATGTACATTAGTAAGTTACCCACACAACCTGAGTCTAGCATTCACAACCTGGTTAAACAAAGATAATGTTAAAAAGAAGAAGGTACAGGGTCTAGAGATTTTTTAACTAATGAATCAGTGTGACGAAACTTTGGCTTTTCTTGATATCAGATGGTTTTGTAAAAAAGTAACCCCAAAAATAACCTCATTCATTTTAAAAGTAAGGATGATTTTATATCACCAAAAGCTGAATTTTTCCTACAGATTCCAACTTTGAAGCTGTTTTTTAAAAATCTGGTATGTTAAAAACAAAGATAATTGTTTTAAAAAAAGACAGGCACAAGTTCAAGACCTAAAAATCTGCATAAAAAATGGAAGGAAATATAAATTTCACACTGTCTACTTTTGTTTTTAATCTATTTCAAACCAATTAGTCTGAAAATATGATTGAACCAAAATAAAACATTAAACCTTTTGAGTCTTTCCTTAAATTATAATCTACTATTTACATTATATGGAAAGTAACCCAGGGGAAGATATCAAGAGGGACCTTTAAGACTATTACGATTAGAAACAGTGGCCAAATTCGAGTCTAAACTTGTTTGTTTGTTTATTGGAGGTTTTAGGGTCCCACAACACACAGGGGTCAAAGAGGAGCCCAGAGGAAAGTAAGATGAAAGATTAGTTAAAAGAAGGAACAGATCAAACCACAAACAGTAGAGAGATGATTTACACTAAAAAATAAATATCATCTCTCAAAATACATATCAACACCACAGAGAGATGATTTACAATGACAAAAAAATATCATCCCTCCTTACAAAAATAAGCAATGGCCATCACATAT
>JBCIKM010197202.1:0-12817 GCA_039654465.1 Melibe viridis | reverse complement strand
CCCTCTCTCTCTCTCTCTCTCTCTCTCTCTCTCTCTCTCTCTCTCTACCTATTTCTCTCTTCTATTGTTTCTCTCTCTCCCCCTCCCTTTCCACCACTAACCTCCCATCTCTGTTCCTATTTCTCTGCCCCCCCCCCTCCATAAGAAATACACACACTTACACACATACTGTATCACTCCCCTCTTCTCTCTCTCTCTTTCTCTCTCTCTCTATCTATCACTCTCTCTATCTCTGTCTGTCTGTCTGTCTGTCTGTCTCTCTCTCTCTCTCTCTCTCTCTCTCTCTCTCTCTCCCTCTCTCTCCCTTACTCTCTCTATTTATCCATCTTTCTATCCTCTCTCTCTCTCTCTCTCTCTCTCTCTCCCTCTCTCTCCACTTCCTATGCCCCTTTCCACACACACCTCCCCTCTTTCTGTCTGACTATCAGTCTGTCCACCTGACTTCCCTTATTCATAAGCGAATGTGCGCGTGGGGGAATCATCCTCAAGCGATGTGTTATGTCTCATATGATGCTATCTGTTTGGTTGCAAAATGTGGAATAAGCCTGTTTGCTCTCTTAGATTTCAATTCTCCACCACCTGTACTAGGAAGTAAGAAAGTTATATTGTCCGAGCCGTAAACTTCAAGGATTTACTTCGTTTGTCTTCTGCAAAACCTAAACCCTCTCTTCTCCTCTTTCTTTTCTTGTTTTTCTTTTTTTTTCCCTTCTTTTTTTTTTTTAAAGCTTTTCTTTCACATTAATACCATTTGATTGTCACCAGAGTTGCATTTGATCCTTGAAAAGACAGAACACCACTCTATAAACCTGTTTTTATCTTTATGAATGTTTGGTAAATAATAATGAAAACCATATATTTTCATCATTTATTAAATAATGTTTGATTGAGTTCATTCTAAATGTTGTTACTGACTGCGAGCTATGGCTGTGAATAACACGTTTGAGCGAGCTTATCACGATTACCATATTGCCACCCAGAAACATTTCATTTGTGCTACGACCTTTATTCTTATGAACTTTGACATCAAAAGGTAACCTTCTGTGAGGTCATTTATTTTAAAGCTGCATTACCAGATTGGCATATAGATAACATCCGTGTATACCATATTGAATAATAGACATAAAAACAAAAGACAAAAACAACTTCTCCCCCAAAAACTAACCAAATAAAACAACCCCTCACCAAACCTGAATCATTGTTTGTTGCAACTAGACAACTCAAGCCAGTTTTTCCCCGCTCATAGAAGAGTGAATAAAACTGAAGTGAAAACAAGAAGATTCAATAAAAATGACGTCTAAGCTATCCATACAAGAAAATAAGAAGAACAAAGTGATGATTGGTTTTTTTTTAAAGTCATTGCCTCCCTCACCCCATAGCTCTCTCTCTCTCTCTCTCTGAGAGGACCTCCCCCTTTTGTCGAATATCGATAAGAAAATGAATGAGAATGTGAGTCGAGGGGATATAAACCTTTTTTTGTGATAAATTTTTGCCAATGCAAACATGTGATCAAATAACAGCTTGGTGGGTTAACAGTCGTATGTCTGGTAACCTCTTCTGCTACTTTTCAAACACACGCACTTTTGCACCCGGCTCTCAATCATGACACTGGTGTAGATTATCAAAGACAACCTTTTCAACTCAAGTCACAGGAGTGGGACAACTCTCTTTTCAACACAGGACAGTTGTCAAAGTGCTTGTCTGTCAACAGACCAAATAATTCCTGTCTTTTGCCCCGAGTAAAGAGTGCAGTGCGGAGGCTACTTTTTGTTTTGCTCTTTGACGCCCTAATATGTCTACCGCAGGAAAAGTAAGTCATCTTGGGGGGAGGGTCTTCATGTAAAACTTCCTTTCTGCTTGTTTTGCAGATTCAAATAAAAGAACATTAAAATGTCAAATAAAGGGTCTTACCTCAGAACTGAACAGGGCTTTTCAACTGTCTTGAAACGCCCAATTCACTCAGGCACACACGATGATTTCAAAGTCGGATAATTGGCATTAGACCAGCATCCTATTTATAAGTAAGGGAATTTACATTCATTGTTGGGGGAGTTGAACTGGTATAACTTTCGGCTCAGACTCATCAAAGGTTAGGTAAACTAGACTACATACACATGCTAAAATTGCTGAGACAGAAAAAGTTCCTCTGTGGGGATCCAGGAATATAATATAATAGGTTCCCTGGGTGCCAGCAGGAGGTGAAAGCCCTCCAATGGTGGCGGGTGGTTGGTGGGGGAGTCCCTTGTGGGCTCTTCTACTTCTGTTTCTTTTCTTTTACACTTAAGCTATGGTCTTACTTTTTTCTACTTTTCTGTGATGTCCTGTTTTTGTTGTCTTGTTTGCAATTCAATGCTCATCCCTTATTTCATGCCTGGAGGGTCACATGTTAAACGTGCTGAGTACTTTTGTACACAAAGGGGGTTTCAAGATCTATAGTCTTTCTGTACCAGTGTTATATGTGATAGCCATTGCTTATTTTTGTAAGGGGGGATGATATTTTTTGTCAATGTCATTGTAAATTATGTCTCAGTGGTGTCAATGTGTTTTGAGAGATATTTATTTTTTTAGTGTAAATCATCTCTCTGCTGTTTGTGATGTGATCTGTTCCCTCTTTTAACTAATTCTTTCATCTTACTTTCCTCTGGGCCCTTCTATGATCCTTGTGTGTCGTGGGGCCCTAAAACCTCCGATAAACTAACAAAACAAACAGAAAAAGTTCACCATCACTCACTATCATCAACACTACCACCATCACCATCATCATCAACTTCATCATTAGAGACATGTTATATTTTTCCATCAGGTTATTACTTGTAAGGCCGCTGTGGCATGGGAAGCCAAAAAACCCTTGGTGATCGAGACTGTTGAAGTTGCCCCTCCTAGTAAGGGAGAGGTTCGAATCAAGGTAAAAGAGAATTGTTTGCTCGTTACTTTCGTGCACCTGGTTTTCATTCTCCAAAGTTCCTCACATCCCATTTTCCAATAAATTTTTTTTTCTCCAGAATTGTAGGTTGGGGAACATATTTTAACTCTACTAAGTATGAAAACTTTCTAGATAAGAGAGATTTATTTCTAATGATAGATAGGTACCGTAAAATAACATCAATGGGAAAATGAAGGATGAAGATAAACAATTGTATTCTGCCCTGTTGCAAATTGGCTCATTGGTCTCTATCAATGATCAGATCCCACCAAGGCAACAGCAACTATTGTTTGTCTTAAGATTGAGTAATACCCCTTGTGTTTCTCATTATGCAATGCAAGATAAGACACAATGGAACAATCATCTGCTTGTCTTCATTTCTTGCGATCCAGAGTTGTCTTTCATTAATGCTTTGTTAGGCACTCAATACAGGCTAGAATTTTCATTCAGCCTGAACTGTATCATATATATATGCCAATAGAAAATACCCATCTTGTCCAGGGCTAAGGATTTCACAATCCAACACAATAAAATAGAGCTGAGGTGAGTGTAAGTCCTAATAAAATAAAAGATTTGATTGAAAACAATGCTTTGATTTCTTAGTTATTATAATCCCTCTCAAAAGACTGCCCATAGAGTCCTGTGCTGATAGACATTGGAAATCAATTTTACCATCTTTGATTTTGTCTTTCTCTAGATTTTAGCCACTGGTGTGTGCCATACCGATTCCTATACTCTTGGAGGTCACGATCCCGAAGGTGTTTTTCCTGTGGTGCTCGGACATGAAGGAGGAGGCATTGTGGAGAGTGTGGGAGAGGGAGTAACTTCTGTTGTCCCAGGTAATAATCATGAAGTGCCCAATCTTTTCATGAAATGTTAATTATTTTGTAATTTCTAATTTCATTTCTTATTAAGATGCCACAAACTTTTTTTATGAAACAATCCAATTAAAGTCACGAATTTGTATCTGAAAGACATTTTTGTGTGGAAAAACTTATTCTATCAAACAAGAGAAAAGATTTGAGGAGCAAATGGTTCAAGTATTGAACAATACCAATAAGGATGAGAATCCTAAAAATTAGGATTTTTGGAAAAATTTTGACTGCCTGTTCTACTCTATAATGGAGCAAATTGCATAGTAAGACCGTTGAATAAACCCTGTGAGTTCTGTCAGATACACTTGCAATGTGACTAACTTTAAGCACAACTTTGATGACATGTCCCTTAGGTCGAAGAATGAATCACACATCTTACTACCTATCAAAACTCATTGCACATATCTCCAATAAATTCTCCACATATATTGATTATTGACAGAATAACTCAATCTCACAGAGTTAGTGTATGTAACTGAAGATGAACAGCAACAAAAAGAGGATGATTTGTGTTGATTTTTAACCTTCTTGTTTTTTCTTATTTCTTATATTTTTTGTGTAGGTGACCATGTCATCCCACTCTACACACCTCAATGCTACAACTGCAAATTCTGCAAAAATCCCAAGACAAATCTGTGCCAAGCCATCAGGTAGACTCAATTAGATTTTGTTTTTTACTTGTTCCCAATGTATTTCCTTTTGTCCTTTTTCTTTTTTTTTAAATTCAAATATGCCATGAAGTTGATTCCAGTGACCTTTGATCATTTCATAAAAGAATACACCAAAAGGCCAGATTTCTTTTGTATTGCTTGGTCTTTGCAGGAAGTGGTTAGTGACTTAATTTTGTTTTCATTGCAAAGTTTTACTAAGCAAATACACTTTATCCCAGAGGTAAAGTAAAAAAGGAAGAGAGGACATTTTGCAATATGTGATAAGGTATAATAAATTAACTATAGATGAATTGTGTAGTGTTTAGATGACATGAAAATTCAGCAGATGTGTAATTTGCCAAACTCAAGAGGTTCTAAGTTGTGGTTTACATTGACAGCCAAGCTCATGATTTAATGCCCTTCCAGTTTGGAAGAAAAAAAAAATCTACGATTTATTGGCATTTACCTCCCTGCCTTTTGTGAATGGTGTTAATTTTAGAACGCCTCTGTGTGCTTTTCTTTTTAGTTAAGGAAATGCCATGTAACATTTAAGAAGGAAATTATTCACAGAGGGTATATATGTATACTTCCAGAGCAACCCAAGGCCAGGGAAAGATGCCGGATGGAACTACACGCTTCAAATGCAAAGGCCAAGACTTGTTTCACTTTATGGGATGCTCCACATTTTCAGAATATACTGTGTGTGCTGAAATATCTGTGGCAAAGGTATACATATACATGTTTTTTGTTTGTTTTTTGGGGGTGGGTGGGAGGGTTGTTTGTTTTGTTTTGTCTTTGTTCAATTTCAGAGGGAAGTTTATTTTGTACTGGGGTTACTATTCAGTGTATTTTTTATTTTAGAAAAAAAAAGAGCAAAAAATCCCTTACTGTTACATGACTTGGTATGGCATAGGAAAATGTTTTTATGAAAAAAGGGTAATCTTATCTTAATCTTAATTCTCTCTGTGCCAGGAGGCACATAAGGCTTGGACATCAGCTTTCCATTATGGGCGGTCTGCAGCTGCATGTTGACCACCCTGCCCCATCCCTTTCCAGATCCACCATCCGCCACCAGGTGGATTTTGGGCTGCCTCTTTTCCTTCTTCCTTTTGGAGCCCATGCAAGGGCTATGGAACAGTGCATGCCGAATCTTTCTCAGTACGTGGGCCAATCCAGTACTATCTCCGTCTCCTCACCTCCTGGCTTATCTTTTCTGTTCCTGCCATTTCAAGAACGATCTTATTTGGTATGCCCATTTTGTATTTGTGTAGCGTTCCTTCTCCTAGCCTTTGATCTTGCCAGACGAATCCATAAGGCAGTAGTGGTTTGTCCTCAGAGTTTCCTTCTCCTAGTTGAATGGCTTTCCCAAGCTATGAACTCCAGCTACCCACGAAAGAGGTAGCAAAGAGTGGGGGATGGGAATTAGGGATTGACACGAGACATCTAGTCAACACTTCAGAGTGAGTGAAGGGTGGGTTGGTGAGGCGCATAGCGTATACCACACCAGTGGGTTATGCCACCTGCACCTAAAGATAAAGGGGTTCCTCCTTCTCCCCAGTCCCTGAACTCCTGCCTGGATTTAAAAGCACTCCAGTTTCCCTGTGTTACCACGAGGAGATAGTGCATGGGGCTTGCAGTGGAGAGGCTATATACTGGCAATGTAAGACTTATACACTTGGCTTACCCTTTCACACAAGGCTAGCCAGCGGTGAGAGTTGAAAGCAAGAGGTGACAAGCACATACACACTAGACACATCAAACTGCCATTCAACACACGTTTTAAAATTATTATAAAAACACTTCCCATCAGCATCTCCAAACTATTCCAAAATTTCAAATTTGGAAATTAAATGTCATTTTAACTCTTTTTTTTTTTGTGTGAAATGCCGATGGTAAGTCTTTTTATAATAATGCCACACACACAAAAAAAATGTCAAAATTTTTATCACTTCCTTTCTGATTTTGGTGTGCATATGTCTTAAAAACCTTTTTAATTTTTAGTGTTCGTTTAAGCCATCAAAGTCAATTTATGGATAAGGAGGATATTTCAAAGTTGAGCTGGTTTGGCAAAACTTAAAAGTTTTTGGGAAAAAATCTCAACATGTAGAAAATTCTTAACAAATTGCTTAGTTCTCCATAATTGTTTGCGTTTCAGATTTGAATAAAATGTAAGCCAGTATGATTTGTTAATGCAGATTGTCCCATGTAGCACTTTTACTTTAATACATTGAAATCAATTGATATTGACATTGAGACTCTGGTGTAAGGGGCTGTATAAATGGCGGGTGGTTGGTGGAAGTTCCTGGTGGATTCTTATACTTCAGTTCGTTTTCTTTTAAACTGAAGCTATCGTCTTACTTTTTCCCCTTTTCTGTGTCCTGTTTTTGTTGTCTTGTTTGCGAGTCAATGCTCATCCCTTATTTCATGGCTTTTGGTACATGACTGCAGGGTCACAAGATAAACGTACTGAGTACTTTTGTACACAAAGGGGGTTTAAAGATCTTTGGTCTGCCTGTACCATAATGCTGTCATATGAGATGGCCATTGCTTATTTTTGTTAGGAGGGATGATATTTTTTGTCATTGTAAATCATCTCTCGTTGGTGTCGATATGTTTTGAGAGATTTGTTATTTTGTGTAAATCATTTCTCAGCTGTTTGTGGTTTGATCTGTTCCCTCTTTTAACTAATTCTTTTATCTTTCTTTCCTTGGGGCTCCTCTATGACCCTCGTGTGGCATGGGGCCCTAAAACCTCCAATAAACAAACAAACAAAGCTATATTAACAACTTTTTTCATGGTTTGTAAATTCCTCCAGGTTGACCCTGCTGCTCCTCTGGAGACTGTGTGCCTTCTGGGATGCGGCATCTCCACGGGCTATGGAGCTGCTCTGAACACGGCCAAGGTGAGGGAATAGTAGTGTTGCCATTTCAACCATGAAATGTGATGAACAAGGTGTTTATATGAAGCAAACTCTAGCCCTCATGACTTAATGTGTCTCATCTTTACCTTTGTGTATGTATATCAGGTGGAGGCAGGCAGCATCTGTGCAGTGTGGGGCCTGGGGGCCGTGGGGCTGGCTGTCATCATGGGCTGCAAGAAGGCCGGCGCCTCCAAGATCTTTGGCATCGACCTCAACCCAGACAAATTTGAAACAGGTCAGATTGAGAAAAAGCTTCTTAAGAACTTGATTATATTTATTATTATTGGTATTGTACGGCATGCTTGTAAAGAACACTCTTTAAAAGGACAGGGCCCAGTGGTGCAACACTTTACGAAGTGCCAGTTGGTTACTTATGCTTAGTCTCTAGTTGGCAACTAAGAGTTATGCAAAGCAAGCAACCTGACCCTGATGGGTTGAAGGGAGAGATTTAGTAGCAAGGTGCACGCAAAAAAGACCAGATGATATTTAGAACTACTAATATTAATTTCAAATTCAATATGTTGTTTACATCAGTACTCTTCACTCAAAATTGTACCATTTGAAGGTGTACTTGACGATAAGAAATAGAATGGGATGGGTGGCAAGTCCGGGTTGAGTCCTATGAGCTGCGATTTTTTTTTTTTGCGGGGTCGTTGTTTTGTGTTTGCTACTTCGTGGTCCTATGAAGGTGGGATTGAGCATTTAGTCCTATTGCCATCGGACAATAAACTGGGAGATCCTGTGTGTAAATTGAACACATTAAAGAATGCTTGGCAGTTGGAAATGGAAAAGACCAGGCTGAAAAATCACTGTCCTAGCAAAATTTCAAAATTTGATCCTGTCAAAACGGTTCACTTGTGCTGCTTAGTGCAACTAGCAGCTTTGCAGGGTACTGACACAATATAGTAACCAACTATGCCCAATTGGTGATTATGCCATTGTACGGGCCGAGAGCTTGCTTTGAAGGGTAGGCACACAAGAAATGTCATGTGTTATTATTATTAACATTGATTAGAAAGATCTTAAATTATGCTTATTTTGGTGCAGAACGTATAATTTGTTGTTAAAATAATGTACCTGAAGGGAGATCAAAAGCTTGTCATATTTTTTCTTATTATATTGTCCAGCTCGCCAGTTTGGGGCCACAGACTTCATCAACCCCAAGGACTTCCCAGATAAGACTATCCAGCAAGTTGTGATGGAGAAGACTGATGGGGGTTTTGATTACACCTTTGAGTGCATTGGCAACATTCACACCATGGTAAACATTTGATAGCAATGTGTATTCAATTCTATTATTATTTTGATGAATTATATTTTTTCTATCATATGTATGAATGTGATTTTAGGCACATTCCCTTATTTTACAAGCAGCCTTGTGGCATATTTTTTTCTCCACTTGCCAGGGTTTCTTCCTAGAGCTCAATCCTTCCTACCTAAGAACATTAAATGGGTGAAAATTACTGGATAAATTTCACTGTTCAGGTGACTCGAACCCACAGCATTTGTTGTGTTTGGGGACGAGCTATTTACCTCTTGACCATTGAGCCCACCCATATTTGAGAATGTGTCATTTCTTTTACTTTCAGATTTTTTGTTCCTATATAATTTTTATGGTAATTTATTTTGAATGTTGTGGTACCATCTTACAGCGTGCAGCCCTGGAGTGTTGCCACAAAGGCTGGGGAGAGTCTGTCATCATCGGCGTGGCCGCCGCAGGGCAGGAGATCTCCACTCGTCCCTTCCAGCTGGTCACAGGCAGAGTGTGGAGAGGCTCTGCTTTTGGAGGTAAAAAATGAACAAGTAATTGAACATAAAGATAAAGGAGTTCCTATTTTTTTGTCCAAGGGGTCTCTTGGGTCTGTCCCACGGGAAGACTGGGATAAGTCAGCTCAGACATCAGCTGCAGTGTGGTTGGCATAATGGCACTGACAGGAATCGTTCCCACACCCGTAGTCATGTGGGGAATCTGACACTTTCCTGACTGAGCGGCTAACCAATAATCCCTTCAAAAGAGTGTCTTATGATTATGAGACTAACACACAACTTAATGTGTTTGCCTTACCTAGGCTCTGATGAAGAAGTGTTGTGAAAAGGGTTATGGAGATATAAATTTCTATTAAATAAAAAAGTTTCAAGTAGATGCGATCAGCCAGTGACATTATGAGTATTTGCAATGTTAACTGTTTTACATGGTTTAAAATCAAGAATCCTGTTGGCTCTGTGTCTTTTATTCGCAGCTGTCTTCAGCACTAGGGTGTAGAAGTGTCTGATGATTATAGATAATGATGTAGTTTTGTTCTCGTCCAGTAAATCATTTGTCTGCATTTCTCTGTGAACAAAAGTCTAATCTTTTCACAGTCTGTTTGCCCTTTGAACTCATTCTTTCATCGCACAATGATAAAGGACACTGAATTGAACTAAAAAATTGAAGTTGAAAATGTGCTTAAAAACTGGGTATGAAATTGATTTCATATGATTTTTTTAACCCTGTTATAAAAGCAAATAACTAAACAAACAGATTTTGACCAACCAAAATGTCAAAATCGAGAGGCTTAATTTCATATTCTAATTTTGTGTCTTATTTGTGATGAACACTTATTTCTGAATTTGTAAATCTTTTATTAGTCTTCCTTCCTGTTTCTGATTTTGACGTATTTTCCTGTCTTCAGGCTGGAAGAGCAGGGAGTCAGTGCCTAAGCTGGTGGACAGCTACATGAAGAAAGACCTGAAAGTGGACGAGTTTGTCACATTTACCCTGCCCCTGACAGAAATAAACACTGCCTTTGACTACATGCACGAGGGAAAAAGGTTGGTTTTGTTTATAGTGTTTTAAGTAAGTTAGTATCATTTTCTTTCTCTCTTTATCTTGTTTCTTATTTTTTGGTCCGGTTTATGAGTTCCCAGTTTGTTCTTCCTCAGTTTTTTGTCCATTAAATTGTATATATTGCAATGTAAATGGCAGTCATCACATATTGTTTTACAAAGCTTGTTTTGTTGTGGTCAACCCTTCCTTTTAGGAATTTGGATTTTCAAAATTTGTTTATCAGAAGTCTTTTATGTCTTAATCCATGGTAGGATTGACTTACTTGACTTATAGACCTCTTCATTCCGCTGGGAACATAGGGCTGCAACAACACTCCTCCAACGCACATGGTTCTGGCAGGTCTTCCTCAGCTCTGCCCAAGACATTTGACAAGCTTTAGCCTCTGCTTCCGTGCTTAACCTGCAAGTCTGATTTTTCTTTTCCCTTGAGGGTTCCAGTCCAGGGGCTGCCATGTGACATTTGATGCAGAATCCACCCCAATTTCCTCTTCTTAATCTCCATTTCAATTGGTGTCTGTTCAGTTTGACTCCACAATTTTTTTGTTTGACATAAGGTCTTGAGGATGTTTCTGAGGCATTTGTTTGTGAAAGTCTGCAGTTTGCTGGTGTTGGTTTTAGTGACCTGCCATGTTTCAGACCCGTATAATAGAACAGCCTTCCTTCACTTTCGTGTTGAATATATGGACCTTATAATGGAGCAAGAGTGATGATGATCTCCAAATTTGTGGGAATGTGATGAAAGCATGTTTTGCTTTGTTGATTCTTCACTTGCCTTCTACTGCTCTCCCATCTTTAGAAACAACGCTGCCAAAGTTGCTTTTTTATTTTATCCCTTCTCTCTACAACTGAAACTATAAGAATTATACAAGTTTTGGAAAAGGGTATTTTTATTCAGGAGCGTTCAAGGAGTAATGATATGAATGTGTTTGCAACAAACAGTGCTCTTTCTTAGCAGAACTAACTTTGTCCTTATTGTTCTTCTTCTCTCTTGTATCATGTAATGATATGCCTTTATTGTTCTTTTTCATGTTTTTGTCATTTCAGTATTCGTTCTGTTGTCAAACTGTCGGAGTAGATAGAGCCAAGGAGGTCGACAGGGCTGGCACTTGATGGCAAGCTGTCCTGCCCAAAGACAAAGCTGTCTTGTATAAAACAGATCGTCTCCTTCATAACCAGAAAAACTATTGAATATAATTCATTCTATTTCATATGAATATTGATCTTGTTCTTAATAATGAGCAAACTCTTTCCCTTTATTTTATAAAATTTTTCTTTAATTTTTGCAATTCCTTGCACTTGCAAATTAGTTCAAATTAGTTTCCTCTTTTAATAGCAGTCGAAGACATAAAGATCAGTTTTTCTACTAGACTTCATTATTCATCCTGTTGAAAATAGTTTTGTTGAATTTGTTGATTTATTCATACAAGTGTTATTACTCTTAAGAATGTGATTTTCATTTTCCTGTTTCTTTCCATCCAGTATGATTTTTCATATGACTTTTCCTTAACTCTGTGTGACTTAAAACATTCATGAATTATATGTGTTATGAAAGATTAAACAGACACACACCTCTGCATAACTGATTGTGCAATTCTCTATGTGAGTATTTTGTGAGGAGTGCTGATTTTGTGTTAGAAAATTTTCCTGAATACACATTTAATAAGATTTAGAATTAATTAATTACCATTCTTGTCATTGTGTGGCTATTTTCGTTTTGCACATCTTTGGGTGTGCTCTGTGCCTTAGAGCACTGTCTTCGTGGGCCTGATATAATTATTATAATCAGCTCAAAGTGCCCTCAAACTTACCTAAGCAAAGCCAATAATCATCTTCACATATTTTTGATTATTTTCTTATTGTCTTGTGCAGGAAGCAATCATTAAAGGGCAGTAAAAGCTTTCGACTTCTAATTTCCTTTTTGTATTATTTATACCCCCTATGCATTAAGGAGTACTGGGTTTTTTTTTCTATTTCTTCCTTACATTTGTTTTCCTTTTCAATATTTGTCTACAGGTGCCTGTTTTTTTACCCACTAGTCGTGTTTGTTTCAATCAGGATGAGGACGGGTTGTTTACATATATTGGCTTATTCTCGTCCATTCTATCTCTTATTCTTTTGTCGTTCATTCATAAAAATCAGGTCCTTTGTTTATACAATTTAAAAACTATCATCCTTTGGCGGGTTTGTATGCCTAGTATGTCTTAATAAATATATAAACAAATGAACAAAACTGTGCCTCTATTTCAGTTTAGTATTTGCTGGTTCTCAATCTATCTATCAATTTTCCCTATGGGGACCCAGGGAATATAATAGGTCCCCTGCGGGCCGGCAGGAGGTGAAAACCCTCCAAAGGCGGCGGATGGTTGGTGGGAGTCCCTGGTGGGCTCTTCTACATCTGTTTCTTTTCTTTTACACTGAAGCTATTGTCTTACTTTTTCCCCTTTTCTCTGATGTCCTTGTTACAATTATTAATAAAATATAGAGAAAAAAAACAAGAGTGGTAATATATAAAAGTGTGCGCAGTATTGAAGTTGTAAGTATAGTAAAGTGATATGATAAGCAGTATAGTAAGATATGTGTACCGCCACGAATATGTGATAGATTGTAAAGTCGTGCAATGCCAGAC